>JANFOE010001939.1:0-63033 GCA_025667525.1 Glebionis coronaria
GAATGTGGCTGAAATGCCACATTAACCGCAAGCTAAAGGCAGCTTGTTAAACAAAATGTTTATGACAGGCCATAAACACTAACTAGTTTAGAATACTGGAAATATATAAACTAGATATATATATATATATATATATATATATATATATTATATATATATATATATATATATATATATATATATATATATATATATATATATATATATATATATATATATATATATATATATATATATATATATATATATATATATATATATATATATATATATATATATAATATATATATATACGTATATATATATATATATATATATATATATATATATATACGTATATATATATATATATATATATATTATATATATATACGTATATATATATATATATATATACGTATATATATATATATATATATATATGTATATATATATATATATATATATATATATATATATATATATATATATATATATATATATATATATATACGTATATATATATATATATATATATATATATATATATATATATATATATATATATATATATATATATATATATATATATATATATATATATATATATATATATATATATATATATATATATATATATATATATATATATATATATATATATATACGTATATATATATATACGTATATATATATATATACGTATATATATATATATATATATATATATATATATATATATACGTATATATATATATATATATATATATATATATATATATATATATATATATATATATATATATATATATATATATATAATATATATATATATATATATATATATATATATATACGTATATATATATATATATGTATATATACATATATATATACTATAATATATTATATATATATATATATATATATATATATATATATATATATATATATATATATATATATATATATAATATATATATATATATATATATATATATATATATATATATATATATATATATATATATATATATATATATATATATATATATATATATATATATATATATATATATATATATATATATATATATATATATATATATATATATATATATATATATATATATATATATATATATATATATATATATATATATATATATATATATATATATATATATATATATATAATATATATATATATATATATATATATATATATATATATATATATATATATATATATATATATATATATATATATATATATATATATATATATATACATACATATATATATATATATATATATATATATATATATATATATATATATATATATATATATATATATATATATATATATATATATATATATATATATACATATATATATATATGTATATATATATATATGTATATATATATATATGTATATATATATATATATATATATATATATATATATATATATATATATATATATATATATATATATATATATATATATATATATATATATATATATATATATATATATATATATATATATATATTATATATAGGTATAATTATGACTTGAAACCACAGTTTTGATCCCAGTCATATCCCAGTCACATCTTTTAACCAATAGGATTTGAGTATTTGCTAGAAAATCTCACTTTTTTCCTTTTTAACTCATTTTGGGCGGGCCACACTTTTTGTAGTGATTTGAAAACGCACTTTGTTTGAAAATCACGTTTTGAAAACGCAGCTTTGAAATTACTGTTTGGAAACTGAGTTTTTGAATCATAGGGTTAAAAAAATATTTTTTAGAAAGGGGTTTGTAAGATTCGACCTCATGACCTTCGGGTTATTGGTTTTGGTGTTTTCCAATTGAGCTATTGTATTGTTTTTGTTTAATGATGTTAAACCCATATATTTATTGTCCGGTTATTTAATTAATATGTTATATTTATCCAAATAATTATCCATATAATATATCATACAAATATCTTTTAAATTTTTAAAAATATATCAAAGATATATATGACATATCTGTACATAATACGTCTCCCTAAAGAAACCCTAATGAATCGTATCCCTCTCAGAAAAACGTAATGATCCATATCCTTAAAAACAACCACTTTTAGTATATAATTCTGTTACAATTTTTTAGACATTAATTTGTATGCATATGTTATTTTGTAGCTCTTTATGCAGGAACTATAAGGTACATAATTTTTTAGATCTCTTTTTTCTTATTTAGACGCTATTTTACAGATTGTATCTCAGTTGGGTGCTTCTTGGACATCCTCAATGTTAGAAGCAACACACTTCATAGCAGATGATTTTGTACGTACACAACATATGTTTGAAGCAATTGCGCTTTGAAGAACATAGTTGCTAGATTTATTGAAAGGGCTAGAGAGCTTTGCGTTTCTGAATGAGTTTGTAATTTATGGTTATTTATTAAGTGTAATAATGTTTCAGATGAGGTTTTAGGTGAGTGACAATAAGGACATATATGTATTTTTTATGGATGTAGGTGAGTGATGCCACTTGAGCGAATGTTGAAGGCGAATGTGGACGTAAATACTGATCCTTGGGCTTCCTCTTTGGCGATGTTTGTTACATCAGGTAATAAATTCAAACATCACTCCACAAAACACACACGCCTGCTAATATTTTTGATGCAGATCTCTTACAATTATTTATTCACTTTGCCATGTTAGTATTTTATTAAGGAACAATCACAACTTTATGCATAAATCATAGGAACCATTATGTAGTTTACTCTTATTTGTATAATGTTGTGCACTGTAATGCCAAAATCTCAAAACTGTATAATATTTTAAGCCAAGGACCTAAGAATAGACACATGAAATCAGTAAGACAATTATTCCTTCTTATTGTTACTTTTGACATCAATAGGGTTATTCATGAAGAACAAGCAATTCCCATCATCTGTAGGATATGCAAGCAAGACACCACCCACATTTTTCTTTTCGAGCATCCACACTTAATTTCAAGATATTAGACCATCAAAAATCGATAGATGTCTTTGTTGTGATTTTTATTTGTATTGAAATTAACTCCTGCAGTTATTTTGTAGGTGTTTGAGATACCTTGTCTGATGGTTTTAGTATCCAATTTCTCGCCACTGATGATGCAACTCTAGCAAAGCTATATAAATTCAGATAACCATAACTCATGTGACACGCCTTTCTTTGTAGTTTGTTTCGATAATCATTTCCAATGTTTAAAGAATAATCAACATTTGTCCCACCAACACGAGAATATTTGTTTAACATTCGCTGATCTTTTGAGGAAGCCTTAGTACATGTCACAATCGATTATTTATCCTTGGCTTGCTTGTGCGACTTTGAATCGGAGGCCCAGCAGGAGACTATCTACGCACCAAAACAAAGCTGAAAACAGTTTCCGAACTTGGAAAAGTGATTATGAAATCAAGAAACAAAGAAGGGTTTGAGTTAACAAGGATTTTACATATCCAAGCCCGCGCGAGACAAGCCAATTTTCACATACTTGGGAAGGTTCGTTCCCTGTATCCAGTATTCCTTTTGCATAATACTTTGTTAATTAGTTGAGCTTATGAAAATTTTGCAAACTTTTCATTAGTGGATGAGCTACTTTGCAACACCAGGTTAGCCCAGCCAGTCTACTCAGACTTCACAACCAATGCCGATCTCTTTTATTCAGCCACTACAGTATTAGAAACCTATGGTTGGTCTTGGAGTACATCATCCTTCATATCATGTATGGCTATCTTCTCCTTTCATGTCTGTTTTTCTTTGAAATATTATAATTATTTTATTGTTTCAGTCCACTACACAGCCATATGTGCAAGCAACAAATGTATCTTCTCACATTCATGTTGTCTCACAGATGCACACACCTGTTCCCCCAACTGGCGGACAACTATGGATGTCTTCTGGAATTCAAGGTCCGAGTAATGTTACACCAGTGCCACAATCTGGACAGCAATCTTCAACTACTGCTCCCACAAATAAAATGATCAAATACTAAAAACATTTCCAGCGAAACGCTATTCCAAACACCCTCTTAAGTGTGTTATGATACTATTGTAAAATGGGGTCAGTTGGGGTTTGCCCTCAAACATTTCAGGTCCATTTATTTTTTGATTCTACCATAAGTTAAATGGGTCAATAGATGTTTCAGTTGTTGATGGGTCATAAGTTATATCATATAAAGCAGGGTAAATGCGTATGCAAAAAATCATATTTGGAAGTTTCTTTATTGTTAGTAACTGCAACCTTTGTTTTTGCACATTGTTTTTTGTGGCAAACTTAATTCTATGAATGTTAGGCTGCATGAGGTGCAGGACAATATGCCCATATTAATTTTTCTAATCCCAATAACTTCCGCAAAGCACTACACAGTGTTGTGGCTAGGATGCGTGACCCTGAGCGGTGTGTGTAGATTTGTTTTCGCATTGGGCTCTTTCGTCACAGCCTGTAAAGGTGAACTATCCATCAAATAGATTTCCTTTCTGTTGTAGTTTCTGTGATAATCTAATTTACCCTTTATCCTGTAGATTTTGGTGAAACCAGGCTCATTCTTCCACAACTACTTGATGGTATTTTTATCAAATAAGGCTTTGCTGGTATTGTATTAACCTTATATCCAAAATTTTGTTAAGTGTTCCCTTAATGCCAATACATGGGTTATTTTTAGAGTTTTTAAGCTTATGAATGACGTTGAAAACGAGGATTTGTGTTTACCCTTGAGACTATTGTTGACAAGTCTGGCGAGGAGATGGCAACCTATGCCACTGACTTATGCCAGAACCTGGTAATTTGACTTTTCTTTTTAAATAAAGTAAAAGAAAATGTGCTTCACATAATGTATTTCAACTTTATTTGCAATCTAACCTCCTCTGGATATAGGCTGCTGCATTTTGGAAGTGTTTAAACACAGCTGATGCTGATGGTCCTAGTGCATTGGCAGCCATCGGATGTTTACGTGCTATTAGCACGATTCTTGAATCAGTTAGTAGGTTTCCTCAGCTTTTCGCTCATGTTGGACCAACTTTACTTCCGATCATGCGCCGAATGCTTACAACTGATGGTCAAGCTAACGCTTTTTTATACTTCTGCACTCATAGAATCATACTACATTTCATTTTCTTTCAGTTTCAATTTTTCTTGCAGAGGTATTCGAACAAGTCTTGGAAATTGTATTGTTCATGACTTTTTTCTCACAACAATATCCATGGACATGTGGAGTCTTTGTCCGTTACCGATGGAAGCTCTGGCTGAATGAGCTATTGATAGTTTTCCAAGTATGTTAATATACCTTTCATATGTATTGTTACGCTATTGAGCGTAAATATTTAGGCTTCGATAAAGTATAGGCTGTGGACTTGCACCACCATATACTTGCCTGAGGAAATGATTTTACATGCTTATAGATGTTGGCTGAAACAAGAAATTTTATTCACAAGCATCTTGTGCTTCACTCTTTTTTTCTAGCAGATATTTTGCTCAAAATGTGCCCACACAGATGTTCGGCTTGGCAATGTCTTTTTTGCTATTTTGTTCAGGCCAACTTTAGTATCATAATGCTATCATACACGTTTTTAATGGAAACTGGAAAGCAAGATATTGTCTTTCCAGTGGTAAGAAATTTAAATTCTTTTTCTTTGTTTTGGCTATCATGATTTACTGCATCTGATGTCACTCAAATGTATTGTTTGTGGTGAATATAGATTTATTTAGAGAAAAGAATGAGGAACGATGTTGCGATATGAAATAATGTCTCGCAGCCATTTTGGAGGGTCTGGAATGTTGTTTGAAGTGATGGCTGAGGAGTTATGTGGTGGGCAGCTCTTAGCTTCGTCACGGTCGCTCCACCATTGCAACTAAAACAAGAACATCAGTCACAAACACATCATGCTCCAGCTCCCACTTCTATCAATGGATTTCTTATAATTACTACTCTGTATATGACATTTGGTCAGATTAGAGATGATCACGAGGTGGACACCATTAACTTTGTACACAAAAAGTCATAATGTGTCATTGATAATATGTACTTTTTATTATGTACTCAGGAGGCTGTTGAGACACAGATGAATTGGAAGAAACATAAAAATCATATAAATATATGAAGAGTTGAACAAAGTGGTTTGAAAAGAAAGATGATAGATTGATATATAGATGGAGAAAAGAAATCTGCTGATGAGCCAAACAAGAAACCAAAAGAAGTCATGCCCTTTATTAATAGATGGAGAAAAGGTGCTACGAAGAAGCAAGAATATGACAATATATGCTTTGTGACGTTAGTCAAGTATCCATCGTTGACATATTCTGGTCTGCACCACCACATCCAGCGGTATAATTGTTTTATGGAAACAAAAGATAGTTTACCCCCAGATTTTTTAGTCTTTATAAATATTATCTTTGTAATTTATAATTAGTGGGGCACATAATTGATCCTACTGAAGTAGAGAGTGTTTAGCGCACATGAATTGCATAAATTATTAACTGGGTGGGTAGCAATTTGGAGATGTATAAAAGGGATTGTCTTCGGGAACCAGGTATCGTATTATGTGAAGTTCCACTATAATCCTACTTATGGAGTAAATAGTTCATTAGAGGACAAAGCTATCAAATTTGGTGGAGCAAATCATAGGCATGCTACACAAGTATACCTTTATGATTCTATTGCAGCTAGGAACTATCCTGAGTGGAAGTTTTTTTATCCTGGCTATCGATCTTGATCACGAGGATAGGTTTGACGTCGACGCACTTGATGTTACCAAGACATGGCCTGAAGACATCTTGTCGCTGCACTTGATGTTATCATTTTTTCGGTTCTTCATGGGCATCTTGTACAACTTTTTTTATCATATAGGCTTGCTTAATGTTAATTAGCAGGGTGTTTGGGAATGGTTAGTGCTTTTGTTTAACAACATATAGGCACTTTTGATGATATGAATTAAAACTTAATACCTAGAGTCCAAAAAGTTTTTTTCAAGCTATTTATTTGCTTCTTTTTGCTTAAAGCATAAGCTGTTCAAATGTACAATCTCAAACACCCTAGAATTTCTGATATTAGATAGTCATATCATTACAGTGGGTGAAATACTAAATATTTTGGATAATAAGGGTGGTAAATAATAACCTAAAAATCTTTTTAGTACGGGGTTCACTGAGGCAACTTCTGTATGCAGCTGAGTGACAATAGGTAGTCTGAACATGTGTTAAGAAACAATAACGTTCAGTTACATGTGCTACTTCTTGCTTCTGTTGCGTTCGTGTTGTCTGATATTGTACTTGGTTGAAGAAACCAATAAGTCAAAGGAAGTTCAGCCAGATTATAGGAGAACCGCTCTTATTGGTCAGGATTGTATATTGGGTTTTGATTCTACAGGTTGACCTCAAAGAAGAAGAGATAGGTGCATTATTTGTTTATAATAATTTCACAATTGAGCTTATATTTAGTCGCTTACTTTCATGTGTGTTGGACAGAGACACGAGGCAGTAACAAGAAAGATGGTTGGAGCAAAGCAGAAAAGGATTAACAATGAGCTTGAAAACCAATATACCTTTAGGCAAAAGGTATTTCTTTTCCCTCACGATTCATCGGAAGTAGCCATGTGCAATCTTTGTCTAAGTTTATACTGTTTGATTAATTTTGAAATGTAGGAACACAAACTTTTAGTTTAAATATTAGGTTTGTATATAGTGAGTTATGAAAGAGGGGGCGACTTAGACTTGCTGGGTTGATCAGGTTTTTTGATCAATCTTTTAATATTTAAAGAAGATTTATCTTTTTGCATTCAGTTCATAGTGGATTCCTGTGTCTTAGTGATGCTGAGCTGCAAGTTAATTTAAAAGGTATGACCATCTCCCAGGCATACTCATTGAAGACTTACCGGGATTTTGCCACTTTCATGAATCCAACTGTGGGTGCACAGGGATCATGGTAGACATGCAAATTTCAAGTATCCAAAAATCTTATCATGATGTTATTTCAATGTTTTCATATGTTTCTGGTGTTGCTTGTATTAGATATTGAATATACAGTGAAATTGAATTGATCTATATGTTGATGTGGTATGGATGTTTTGTACTATTACCCATGGATACTTACATTTCGCCTTTACATTGTTTTCATTTATATATGTGATGCTCTTTTATAGGATCCTGTAGCGTCTTATTTCTAAACGATAAGCTCTGTAGCAGTGTGGATCATGGCAACTATATTTTAAGCAACCCATAGACTCCATCTCTGCTCACACTGAAGGTTGAGGTGTTCTTTTTTTGGTTAATTTTCTTTTACCATTATTTTTGTTGTTGAAGATTGTTGCTTACATATTCTTTTCTGTCCGTCACCAGATCTTAGTGAACCAAATCCGTGCGGAGCTGCATACAAACACTGATGGGTTAGAAAAAAGTGATACTGGTATTGGACACAATCTGCGAAGATGGGTGACTGGTGCAAATGGTGATACGGTCCTGATGCATAATGTATAACTCTTCGCTTTGTTGGAGTTCCACCAGGATATGATGCCTTTATGCACGTACATATTTTTATCAATATGATAGTACTCGGTTGTATATTAATAAATTTGAGTTATAATAAAAATAGCTATGATAACGTACCACGGTGGCAAGTCGTGTCTGCAATTTAACCATTCTTTCGATCCTTTTTTGACACGAACTTTCATTGAAAGGATTTTGGTTGCACAAATGTATTCGTTAAGACAAAACCGCTGACTGCAGACAAATGGCAGATTGCCTTTTGGGCTTGATTCGTGAAGAAATCGTGATATGAGTAAGTTATGTATTACCCTCTTTCGTGTTTATATTTTCTTCTCTTGAAATTTAAAAAATGTTATTCATGTATATAGCCGGCTTATAGCTTATTTGGTTTCCTGCTTATGCTTCATAAACTCACTTTTTGTGACTTCTTTAAAAAAAATTGGCCTTTTTTGCTTAGTTTTGTTTACGAGATTGACATTTATAGGTCAATCAATCTGCCCTTTTAAGTTAGATTATAGATACCAGCTAATTGTTGTTCGAGTATTAACGTCTGAAAAAAGGATTCATCAGCTTCCACCAGGTTAGAGTACATATTCAGTGTATTTAACATCGAAGTTTGCCTTCTTTGCCAGTTTCATGAACAACCATCAGTTTTTTTGACATCCCGTTTGACCAATTTGATCCATTCTTGGCTTCGAGGTTGGTTTTTATAATTTTCCAATCAAATACCAGTATGTGTGTTTGTAAAACGATGATATAGGCTTTAGTTGACTCATTAATGTAGGAAAGTATGTACTTTGTGCTTAAATTTCTATCTTTAAAGCTGTCGTTGGCTATCATAGTGTATTGCATATGAAATAAGTCAACTTTTTTCCAGCTTGATTGTAACAAATCTGGCCGTGTTTCTACTATGGAGGGTTGTTGGCCGTGTTTCTTTTAGGGGATATCTGGGCGTTCTTGAGATATGAAACTTATTATGTGATACTGAAAAATCAGCTAAATATGACCAACATGGATAAATTTTCTATGTGCTTTGTACACCAGATGACCTCGGTCAGATCCATACTAATTCATCAATCAGGTTAGACAAGATTAGTTCACAACTTTATTTGTTTGTAGTGGACAAATTATTGAACATCATATACCAGATAAGTATTGCTACAAACTATCACTCCAAAGTGGTGAGCGAAATATGAATGGAATATAAATTATTGTATTTTCCAAGAAAGTCTGATTTATGAAATATTTGGACAATGGAGGTTATTGAGTAGCTATGCACTAGAAATCCGGAAAGAGCAGCAGAGCGTAGACGACATTTATTGAAAGTCTATACCTCCCGGAATCATCACACTGGTATAATAAGTAACATTTAATGGTACTGGCTTTCAGCTGATGGACATGACATTGTCATATTATATGACGAATCATATGATACCTTTAATAGCATGGGTCTTCAGGAGAATCTTTTGAGGGGTATTTATGCTTATGGTACGTCTGATAACATCATAACTACCCCACATGTTGTTATCTGCTGATTCACCTATAAATATAAAAAATAAAAGTTTAGGTGTGTTTGGTTCTGATGTGCGATTTATTTTGATGCAGGTTTTGAAAAGCCATCAGCAATTCAACAGAGGGGAATTGTTCCATTCACAAAAGGGTCATGACGTTATCCAACAAGCACAACATGGCACAGGGACTACTACGTTCTGCTCGGGTATCCTTCAACAACTCGATTACAGTATAGTTGAATGCCAGGCTGCTCGATTACTTATCTTATTGTTTCATATCTCAAGAACGCAAGGGAAAATAAAACAAGCGCAAGATGAAGAAAGTGATAAGAGAGCAGTTGTTGCCGAAAGGTGCAGTGAAGAATATCCTGAAAAGCCAACAAGTGTGAAATTTCAATCACGAACAAACATGACTTGTGTAGATCAAGAGACCGGTGTGGTATGTACTACTCTCCTCGATCAACTTACTATATGTCTTGATCTGCTAATTTTCTTATATATAGTTTTATGGTGGTGTGAATTTGCCAGGTTGAACCCAATGGAAGACATATTGACTCGACTCAACAAATAAATGGCCTCTCCACAAAACAGAAAACTTACTCAGCCTCCTGAAGGTACGTTGATTTTTTATCTCAACTGCAATTGCATCCATGTTATTTCTATTCCATTATTTATGACATTGTGATGATATTGTGCTTTTTTTGCTTTCCTTTTGTATTTTAAATGAATTTGAACACATAAGAAATCAAGTGTTTAATAGGCCAACTAATATTGTGATTCTACCATCTAGATTTGGTTTTTATGTGAAGCCTTTTTCTTTAGTTGATCATCATAATTGAATTACAGTTAGATTAGTTTTTTTACCCGTGACTTGTGATTCATAGGCAGCGGCATCATCAGTCTCATCTTCACCCGCACCAGTGTTGAAGAAGTTTCATGCTTATAGTAACTCTAAGTGAATTGCTTGGCAATTGAGGTAACTTTGCTGAGTATGCAAGACTACACAAACAATATGCACACAAATTAAATCACTGTAACCAATATGCAAGAGGTATATGTGCGGTTTCTTGACTTCCATAATCGCATTGGATTAAATGCTTCCTAAATCTTTTATCTTTTCTTATCGGATATATTGTGGCTATGTCTTAGGTTGTGATTGGATAGCTTAGCACGCCAAGTCAGTATCTACACAGCTTTTAGTAATTCTTTATTTATCTCTACCAGCTCATCTATTGGTTACGCTATAGGGGTAATGTTATACAAGACTATGTGGAATCCAAAGAATGAGGCTGTGGTGGTCGCTGCTATACCATCGATATACGAGTAGTTATTTATTGAAACCAAGACTGGGTTACGGTTAACATGCACTAAATATAGTGAATTTGTGTACCCTATTACTGTTATGGTTTGCATTGATCTGTAATTTTTTCCGTATTTGACTCATCTAGGCTTTGCAGAACTCAGCAGAAGTATCATCTAGGGGCACTTCGGCGTTTTTCTGTCTCTAATAGAATCTCAAACACCTGAGACTAATTTTATGCTTATTTTGTTACAATACATCATTTGTGTGTGTGAAAGGGTTTAGTTTTCTTTCTTTTTTTTGGCAATTCGGTTAAAACAATGGAAGAGGAAAAATATTACGTAGTAATAATAGGGATGATGTTGGTCCTACTTAAGTGGGACAAACGATTATATACGTTTGATACTCTTATTATTTATTATAAACGTACATGTAAATTATCAGTTTGAACGTACGATGTTGCATATTTATTATACCTTAGAAAATAAATATGTCGATTAATACTCTCTTTAACGTAAAATCGATTTGACCCGTGATTAAACCAGTTAAATCGGTGACACAGTCATTCGACCCGATTAACTAAAAACTCTGATGAGTTAAAAGATATTGTCATGATATTCTTATGTAATTAGCAAATTAACACTCGAGCCCATCCATTTGATGGTCAAAGTTATGTGAAACTTTACACAGTTATGAGATAAAAGAAAACAAGTAATTAATACATGTTTTCTTTTGATTTCGTTTTAATTGGAAACACGAATTAAAAATTTAAGGAAAACTTTGCATTATAAGGTTAAACAACAACTCATTTAAGTCTGCTCGCGTAGTGCCTATACGGATTTTAAATATAAATATCAACTTAGAGATGGTTTGAAAGGATAAATACATGTGTAATAATCTTAGGTCAGTTGGCCACCAAACTTTCATTAAATAGTTTTTCGAGAGAGGTTTTATGGAGGTTTTAGTTCAGGACTTTTCAAAGGCCTCTTAGGCGAAACGGATAAGAAGATTATCATAACTAGGCGCGAGTTTGAAGAAGACATCCATTCGCTTAGAAATCATTGCACGACTCGACCTACTAAACCACTAACATTTTCCGTTCTAAAAAAAATTAAAAAAAAAAAATCTTGGCGTAGTGAACTGTACTAAGTATTCATTTGAAAATAAAATTGCAACTTTAACGTGGTTTTATGTTTTGGGCACAGATTAACAAGATGTAGGCGAGTTATAATGACATTGGTTATGTGACTCTACAACATTATAATTTTGCATAAATACATTGAAATAACAGCATACTGAAGATATATGAGTTGAAATTAATGTATACCCGTAATATAGCATAGATACAATCATTCCACTCAAATCCACTTTTTACTTTTTTAAAAAAATTAAATATCTGGCAAACGGTAAATCGTCCAGTACCAAAAATACATCATTATGACGAGAATTAAATCATCTTTCTACCGAGCGCACATGTATATACTTTGTATGAATTTTTTTGTCTAAGAAAATCATATATGATTCGTGATAGGATCATATTTCTCAGACCAAAAAAAAAAGTTCGTCGAAAGTATATACACTTTCCCCTCGATAGAAATATGATTTAATTCTCGTGGAGATAATATGCTTCTTTTTGTGTGACGGTTAACGGTTTGTGAGATATTTAATTTTTAAAAAAGTGAGTTTTTTTGTTAGATGAAAAAATGAATAATTGTGATTGATTGATGGGATTTATGTTAAAAGATGGGTCTACATTAAAGTTTTGCCAAAAATACATAAAATAAGTTTACAATTATTAAGATTGAAAACATGTCTTCATTCAACAAACGAAGTTTAATTATATAACCATCACCCCTAACCCTAATATGATTTAAATTTTTGAAAAATATAGAATTTATTAACATCAATATTTGACTAAAAAAATTGAAAACAATAACTATAAGTCTCTCACCTATTCAACTATAAAGGCTTATACTTAGAATAAAGATATCAAAGCTTTTAAACATAGAAATTTAACATAAATAAGTCAATGTCGGAAATGCGAATTTAAAAACGCAAGCCAAAAAGATAATGCTTAATAGTTGTCTAAGCCATTCATATGAAAGAAAAAGAATATCAGTACAATATTGTTGTTTGTGTCATCTTAATTAACACATTAGTTTTATTATAAACGTTACCGGCAAAAGGTGTTTCGTTCAAATCCAATAGTCAATCCTATAAAGCGCATATCAAGTTTGACTAAACTGCATCGTATTTGTACAATTAAAGATTTACATGGGAAAAAAATACGTCCGTTGGGTGGCCAAGACTTAAAGATATCAAATATTAGTTTGTTTTTATTTTCTTTTTAACAAAACGGGTCCCGCTGCCAACAGATATAACTAATACACAAACGTGCCTTTTAAAAAAATTACGAAACGACCCCGCCCATTGGGCGGGTTATGACGCTAGTATATATATATATATATATATATATATATATATATATATATATATATATATATATATATATATATATATATATATATATATATATATATATATATATATATATATATATATATATATATATATATATATATATATATATATATATATATATATATATATATATATATATATATATATATATATATATATACTAACGTCGTAACCCGCCCAACGGGCGGGGGCGCTTTTTGTTGTTGTTCTAGATGGTTTATGGTTTGTGCGTTTTTAGCTTATTATATTTGTAATTTTATATTTGGTATATTTTAGTTATAAATTACGTTAAGTAACGTTAAGTTTTTTTAAAAAATAGATATATAAAAAAATTTAAAATTCAATCCGAATTTAAAAAAAATTCAAATAATTTTATATTTTTAAATGTCCGAATAATATAACTTTTTAAACAAATGGAATTTTTTTTAAAGAAGTCTAAAACATATTTTGTGTTTTGTTTGTTAAAATATGTTTATGTATATGTTTGTTGTGAGTGTCTTTGATTTTTTATCTCTTGGCTCATCATTCAAACATGTTTTATCCTTTGTTAATCTTTGGTTGTACATATATCGGTTTGTGTTTTGTTTTTTCAATGTTTGTCAAACGTAAGCTAACCTTATTTTGTAGCCAACATGCAGCATGTGTTTATTTGTTCTTGTGCCTAAAATGATAAGGTTAAAAAGGAGAGTCTTGCGCAAATTCCACAATGCAATAGAAAGTGAAGCTTAATGGATTGGTAATTTTTGAATTAGAGATCATGAGCATTTCTATTGTCAACACAAATGGGGCATCTTTTTGTTTGTATTTTTTAGTAAGTTTAAATAAAGAAAGATTCTACATTTTGACTATTAAATTGTCAATTAAACACATTGCACAACATATATTATCAAAAGATGGGTTCGTTTCTTAATTCTTTTTAATCAGTACGTTTGTGTATTAATTATATTGGTTTACACTGGGGACGCATTTTAATTTTTTGATTTTGTTTTTGTTTTGACTCACTCAACGGACGTATTTTGTCTCATGTGAATTTTTCGTTGCACTAATATCACTAAATAAAACTTAGGATGTTTTTTTTGGTAAAATATGTATGATTATGGAGATTTATTTTATACGATATATATTGATTAAAATAAAGGATGGTTAAATAAAACTTTAAGGTTACGCATATATGATATACATTCATTAAAATTTGAAGATTTACCTTCTGAATATAATTAGATCAGTTACAGTCAGTATTAACTCTTCAACAGAATTTCTACCACCAATGTAATCATCTCCGACTTCTCATCTTGACCAAATGACGACAACGAATAATTTGTCCAGATGACGCCCAACACCAAGAAACTTTTAAATTCTTGATTAAAATAAAAGAAAATAGCAAATTTATATAAAGTGTAATAAGAAAAAAACATAATCTACAAACCTTGAGCACCCTTATATAACCCAAGTGGACTTTGCCAAACTTGATCTAACTATCAAACAAAATCTTGTTTTGAAGTTGTTATACTTTCATGTTGGTTAAAAATTCTTTGTTGTTGTGACACAAAGGGACCGACTGAATGATCGAATTAACAAAGGATTATTCTCATATATTTAGTACCATTATTCCTGCTCACGGATGACAATTTATATCAAGATTAAAAATAATGTTATCAGTGGTTATTGGAAACATTTTATTAGCTTACATGATGGAAATCATATTAAGGAATAATTCCTACTGCAAAACGAGAAACATCTACTCTCCATCTGCTAAACGGGTTGAGAGGCCCAATAAAAAGAAGAGAAACCCGAGTTACAAAGTCACCATCTCGATAGTGTCGATGCAGGGCTACCTACTCGTATAACATTAGTACATGTTTATAAAGTTTTATTAACATCAATAGAATCAAAAAAATCTCATTGCCCTTTAGTTTAGTGATCTCTTAACAATGGGTACCCGTACCATAAAGAATTTTGAGCTCCAAAATTGAGACTTTTTAAAACAGCTGAATACATGATGGACTGGCTGCTACCATCGATTGGAAATGAGTCTGGAGGGGTATCCACTACTATCGATGCTTCATTAGATGACACAATAGTCACATAAGGACCCTCTTCGGCAAGAGACCACGACCTGTCGATTGAGCTGACTATGCAGGCGTTCAACCACTCTTTTTCATTTTGGTGCGTGAAGCCGTTGACATGGGTACAATTCCATAGAGATCGCTCGATGACATAACCTGATTAAAGAAGTTAAAGAAATACGAGATTACCTACAGCATGCAAAACGAGTCATAGCTAGAAACTCGAGATTACCTAAATGACGTTTTGTTTTGTTAATTTCTGATAAGAGTAGCTTTGTAACATCTGAACAATCAGACTCTGACAATCTACTAAGAGCGAACGATTCAAGTGACCGTGATTCCACTTCTAGTGCTTCTCTTGGATGAGTTTATTTATGCTTCCGACACCCCTGTGTCTCATTCCCAAACCCATTTTAAACCGTCTCCCAGGTTTTAATTTTTTTGATAGACAAGAGGCACCCAAACCCCTATTTCGAGGACCATTAGGGAGTGAATCCATATGAGCCGCTTGATGATGTCGACCAAGATATGGTAGCAAGTAAATCTCAAACCACATAACCAACATACAAACTACAATCCACCTTGATTATCAGTATTATTCACATTCAGCACTTGAATAGAATGCTCACCATTGCCTTTTGGCTTAACCTGAGCCATAACCTGAATAATGTTTTGCAGCTACTTCAAATTTGAAGGATGGTGTGAGGACACGTGGGACCATAATTGGTGGGGATTCCCAAAACGGCTACCAGAAGGAATACATTGAAATAGCATGCACTGTTCAACAAATTCACCTTCATGCTTCCAAAATGGGTTCACTGCTATTGTACTCTTCTAGAGTTCCAAAATGGGTCGATGTCACAATTTCTTTGCAACTGTTAGCCTGAGGTATGTCTCGGGAGACCTCTTCTAGCTTTCTTTTAAGTGTGTTTTCTAGTGGGGAGATAAAAGCCATATTTGTGTCCTTATTGATTCTGTTTTTTTACAGAAAGAAGTACCAGGTAAAGACCGGTGCTTGCATCTAGTACCTAGGATGGTAGTACCACTAAACATGTTTGCATCGTTTGATGGGAAGTAGGGTGCGACTTCTGCCTCTACTATATTGGCGGAAAACTGAGCTGACAAATGTACACAGCAATATATATTCATCTTTCTTTAGCTTCAATATACTATATTCAGGTTGTGGGATTGTGGCACATGGCTTATAATTATATATAAAGAAAAAACTTATGAATTGCATTAAACTTATATTCTAATGTGCTAGAAGAAAGTATACTTTTAACATTAAATAACTTCTACTAATACAATATTAAGTTTCTTCTAACAGAACAATTCTCAATTACTGAGTAGTCGCACAGTAAGAATAAAAAAATGAATGTTAGTCAAATTAAAAAGAAAAACTTATTGTATCCCAGCAGATGTCACGCAAACAGTCGGCCAAAAGTCTATGCATGGTCTTGCAAACAATCGATTTAATATGATAATTGACCGAAAAATATATGATTGATATAATGTTCTAAATCTCAGATGTCCTCTTTGATAAATCAAGGTTTGTGAATATGTGTATTTACTTTGGAATAAAAGAACTTACTGCCATGGATCATCCCCAAGAGATCATATCACCTTCATCATCAGTGAAAATGATATCCAATTCCTTCTGAGGGCGCAGCTATCCTTGATCTCAAATATTTCTTCAAGTTCATCAATCAGCTCATTATATTCTCCCACAACAATAAGGTGTGCAACACGTCCCACTGCCCACCCTTCCATCTAAACCTATTATTAGTACATAAGTGAGATTAGCAAACTTGATAAAAAAAATGCAAATATATGTTTGAGGTTGAAAATGTTAAATTTACCTTAGTTTAATACACATACGTGTAGATGTGGCTTTTAACTTCTTTACAGAAATTGTAAAGATTAGACTTGTGGTCTGAAACTCCGAGCGAAAAGGTGTGCTGCTATCATGCGTGCTTTTCCACGTGTTATCACATCGGCACATAAATTGGCCGAAATCGACTTTTACTACTAACATAAGTTGGCCAAAACTTTGGTGAAGGATAAGAGAGTTTAATGCATGTATCTCTTATGCTAAAGTACCTCCCACACTGAAGTTCCTGAAGTAACTATTTTGGCATTTATTACAATGCTCCCAGCCGCTCCTAATCTGACACCAGCTCCTCTGCCTCCTCCTTCTCCTAAAGCATAAAGTTCCATCTACGTCTTAGTTATGAATAGAACAACTGTCCTACTGGTAGTTATAAGTGGCGTTGCTGCAATGGTTAGGAGTAAATGAGGAACCTAAAAGAATTATGACCCTCGTTAAGAAGCAGATACAACACTTGAAATTTATGCAAACATAATTAATTGATTATTTAATCAAGTAAAATTTCAAAATTAACCTGTAACAGAAACATACCTCCTCTGCCAATGCTTCATTGGTCTTCATTGTAGATAGCCAAAAATCAGGCATACCCTTTCCTGAAACATTGTTTGAAACTTATTAACTAAGCAATCTCATATACCCACTTAAATCATATACATATTATTAAAATCAGATACATATTATTTATAACTTTCACATTCATTATTCTCTTGCAAATAGAAAGCACATTATAAAGCATGTACTCTTTATAAAGAAACTAAGCCATAGTACTCTTTGATTAAGAACCAGGACACAAAATCAAAACCAATATTGGTTAGATGAAAAAATCCCCTGTTATGAAGACGACTGTATACTAATTAGTGAACATATCAGATTGTGGTTAACCTTTTGCATCTAACTTGATTTTTACCTTAAAAACTAATGATTTTCTTCAAGACCTTTAATAATCTTCTTCAAAACTCATACCCCAAACAAACAAAACAGAAAATACCTGAATACTGGTGTATACATATTGATAATAGATGATCATAGACTTAATCAACATAACCGAATACACACAAATATCTATCTATAATATATACATATACAGATCATAACTACAAGGAAGATAAGTACATGTTAACATGCATAATGTATGAAGTTCCTGCTTACTTTTATAGATACAATAACATTGCTACCAGATATACATGATGATGTATATAAGAAGAAGACAACAATAACATTTTCAAATTATATGGAAAAAAAATATTTGAGTTTTGTATAATATCGACGGATGATATTGGCCAATGATATTAGGTATAGAAAAACGAATATGAGCAGCCATTAGGGATTGAAGAACATACCGATGAATGATATTAGGTATAGAAAAAAGACGTATCTTACAACATAATTATAGAGTATATCCTCTTAAATTTCAAAAGATCTCATATATAGATTAGTATTAAACACAAATACAATTCGTTTTTTTGGACCTTATTATTTAAGTTTTGTATAATAAAACACAAATCATTGGTTAGCTCAGCTAGTAAGAACCATTGTTGGGTAACCAAATGGCCTAGGTTTGATTCTTGTTATGACAATTTTTTTAATTATTTACAAAATTATAAAAAATGAATTTCATACCCGACCCAGTTCAAACAAAGCCTGACCCGGTTCAGATCATACATGGTTTAGCCCAGAATTGAACCGGACAGGCCCAGACCTCCAAAACGCGATTTCCAAAAGGTAGTTTCTAAAACTGCGTTTTCAAAACGTGCTTTTCATAAAATTGCGATTTCAAACGGAAAATTCGTGGAATTTAGAGATTTTCTAGGAAATTCTGAAATCCTATTGGCTAAAAGGTGTGACTTGGATATGACATGGATTAAAACTGTGGTTTCAAGTCATAATTATACCTATATATACTTGTGATATTTGTTTACATTTTGTTGTTTAGCTAAATATTAGTGTTTAAAAGTTGTAAATGCTACAAACATAGTTTTTAAGCATTCTAAAAATGTTTTCTGAATTGGTTTCTTTTATTTTATCACTCTCTCCGTCCTAAAGTTACACTCTAGTATAACTATTTTCGATTGTCCAAAATTAATAGTTTATTCCAAAAATAGATAAAGAATATATATTGAGTTCATCATATCACCTTTCTTTGAATGTATCATTTCAAACAATAAAAAAGTTATAAATTACAGTTATGGAAGGAAAAGAGTAATAAGTATATTTTATGATTTTTGATGTAACTGTAAGAAAATCATATTTACTTATTGAAGATTGTACATGAGAAAATATTTAAAAACTTATATATTAAGTATAAAAAGTTAGAAGGTGTTGTTTTGTATCTCCATTATGTTGGTTAAGCATATGAGTGGGGTTAAACTTATATTATATAAGTCATTTATAGCTTATATATCATAAGATTATAAGCCTATGTTAAGTGTTTGATTAAGCTTATTAAAATTAATAAAGTAAAATGATAAAAAAATATATGAATATTAAATTATGTACTTATTAAATGGGAGTATAAAAGTCTTTTTATATGTAATAATTATATAAGCCCACATTTTGTTATAAAAGCCTCAAATGTTTGGCTTACCAAAAACCCTTATAAGCCTACTTATATAAGCTTAACCAAACACTTGGTTTCGCCTTTTAAGCTTATATAAGCTAATAAGCTTATAAGCTCGCTATATAAGCTAAAACAAACACCCCCGTAGTGGCTACAACTTAATTTTAAATAATAGCAAACATAATTGATAATTTATTAAATTTTAAGATTTTTAAGATACGATGTACCCCTATACATTTTAAAACTACTTATTACTAATAAGTCTTTGTTAGTCTAATTTTAGAATTTTTTTTTGATAAAGTAATTCTAAGGTATACAAATGCGTAAAATACAGAATAACCTCACATATTGTGATCTTTTTAATTTGATATTTCTCAAATTGTCGAGCATGCACAAGCATGTGAGTAGCTTGGAGATACTTATTAAATATATCATAAATTTCATTTTTTATTTTAACATCTTTTTTCATTTTTCATCTGAACGTAACTAAAATTCCTTTTTGTCGTTAAGTTATAAAGGAAAAAGCACTTGCATTATCACCAGTTTTTAATCACATAGCCGTCGGTGCTACACCATGGCACCCTTTGATTGCGTCATAGCAGAAAGCTTGTATTCTTATAACTACAACTTTCTATATTCATCTACTTTTTCTTTAGCTATTAAAGCTAAATAAAAACCAAGAATATGTTTATGAGCTTATTACATATAAATTGCTTAATGCACGGAGGCATTTTCACCGAGTGCATAGCACCATATAGCCTAAGTATTTTCTCTATTTGAACAAGAGGTGGCAGTGAAGAAGTTCCCTGATCAAGATTTTCATGTAAGTAAAGTCTTACGAAAATAGTTAATGAGATTAGCCTTTGTTAAGATACCATGTATCTACAATTGCTCATCATTCCAGAGTTTTAATGCATCCCAAATTGTCTCGACCCATACTATAAACAGAGTTGTTACACTGTATGGGCTATTTAACGAATGTCATCTGTAAATATAACAAATGAGATACATTGTTCTTTGGATATGAGTTGCATGTTGTTCGTAAATGAATTTAGCAAGGAGAAAAGGCATTTACAAAGATCTAAAACCCATTAGCTGCCTCAAAGCACTGACTACCCATAAGGCCAAAATCTTTCATAGTGTAATGAAGACATAAACAACCGGACAACTTTTCTAAAACTGGGAAATTACACCAGACCACTCGCCAAGTCTTAGCATTGGGTTCAGTGATCAAGGTAACATTGTCATCAGCACAAAGGGCCAATACACATCCAATATACAAATCTGAGCAGCATGCTTCTCAATGGCTCTAGCAGCTTCATGAAGTCCCCTACTAAGGCCACCTTGAGCAAGTGACTTTCTTAGCACAAGCTGCAAAGCAGTCATGATGTCCTAACGCCCCACACTGTTGTGACAGGAGGGGGCTTTCCCAGCAGCCTATTGGCTCACCAAGAGCACCAATCCCGAAATCTACACAAAAAGCTGTGAGAACTTCCACAAAATTGTCCCCTGAACCAACGGCCTGAAAGCTTACTCGAATAATCTAGAAATCAAATAAAATCTGTTACCTTGACTAAAACACAATCAATTATATATGAAGCATAACTAAAATAACAAATACACTGATAAGTGAAATAAATTAACAAATTATCTAAAAAAGCTTATGGCGATTCGTAATGTGAAACCAATTGCATAGGAACAGTAGTGAGTCCTTGAAGAAGCAATGCTGCCATTGATGTTGTCTCACTTGTAGATTTATTTGTGTTGCTCCCAAATCTTCCCTTGAAATCTCCCACTTGTTCCCAACAAAAGTTCTCTCTCACAGAGAGATCTTCCATCACGCCGTCTTTCTATTCCAAACTGAGTGATTGAAACTCTTCGAATTATGCAGTGTGTCCGCTGATGATTGTTTGTTTCCAAGAATAAGTTTCAGGCACAACTGAGAAAAGATTATGGCGCACATCTGCTCAGAAAAAAAGAATTAATAAAGAGATAAAATATAATAAAGAGATAAAATATATATGGGCGTCAATGATGAAATTAGAAGGTAATGCCCATACATCAAGCTGGAAAACAAACATAAGTTATGTGCGAAAATTTTACCTTCAAAATCTTAATGCGACCTGTCATATTTGTTTCAGCACATGGATAACGCCCGGATCATAATATCTATAACAACATTTGCCTTATCAAGACGAGTCTTCTCATGATCTTGATTAGTAACCGAATGCTATAGTTCATTCTCATCCAACAAAAACTTCCAACACATGAGAATTCTCTTGAGAACAAAAAGAAATCCCGTCTTATGAGATTTTTTTACTTCAGAATCCCACACATAAGCCAAATGTGTAATGTAATATCTAACTCAGGCGAATAATCTTTAACCGAAGCAAGGATGATTCGCTTCTGCATGTTCTTTATGTTTGACCAGACGAAGTCCCCATCATCATTGATTAACACAACTTACACATAGCTGATAAGGACATAGCAACACTATAACTTGAATTGGCTGTGTGTAATCAGCACACTAGAAAGTTTGTTTTATTTTTCAATAAAATATTCAGTTACAGTAAGGTTCAACCAAGTTCCAGTTTTAAGAAATTAAATGTGACACGACGATGGAATATGATGACATCGATGGTGCCTCCTCAACTCCAGATGTATGCCATGTTGCTACTTTATATATTCACATATGCTTGTTGTAGGTCTTATATTAATTAGCGTACATACCCATTATATTAACTATTTTTATACTGATAAATTTTGTAGTGTTTGGCGAGTTTCTTGTTTCTTCTGTATCGTGGGAGAAAACATGGACTTTTAACTCGTTAGCCTGAAACTAATTTGGCAATTGCTTAAAAGCTTATAGAGGCTAAAGGAATAAAACGATAGCCTCTGTTCCAACGTGTGGTTGATTTTCAAGAGGAGAAAAAGCAACAGATTGTTTCTATTCTTTATTACCATTTGGTCTAGAACAGTCTCAGGTGAAATTAACTGTTTTTAGTTTAAGTTTGATGTAGTAGTTTTTATAGATATACAAGTCTTAGGAAAGACGAGTATAAATGCGGTAAGTATTAATCGACACGATTTAGGAAAACCGTGAAGACGAATAAATTTAAAGTTCGTTCTCGAAGGAGGTGTGTGTATTAATGTGCCAATATATATAAAATCAAGTTTGGATTAGTGACGTTTTTGGTTTAGAAGAGAAAAAGTAAAGACGAGCTACGACTACGATTTAAACTACGACGTTGACGTAAAACGCGAACGTAAATACGTAAAACGCGACGAAAATAAAAATTAAAACCTAAAAATTAATTAAAATATTAAACTAAGTCTTAAATAATATAAATAAGAATAAAAATCCAACAAAAATATTTTAAAACCTTTTATTAATTAAATATTCAATTTTTAATGCTAATTAAAGCCCAAAAATTAAATATAATTAACAAAATGCCCAAAATATTAATTTATTGAACTAATAACTAACTTATATTATTTAAAGACTAAAAACTATTTTTCTTAAATTTTAAAAACTATTTTTCTATTTTTTTAAACACTAAAAACTATTTTTAAGCTAAAATAATCATAAAAAATAATAAAATAATGCCAAAATTAATTTAACAATTTTAAAAATCTTAAATTACCCTAATGAACAGTAGAAAATTGAAAAAGTTTGAAAAATGTAAAAATTTGCACTAAAAGACAAAACTGAATAATAATTAAACCCTAATTAACTAATTTAATTATAAAAAATAATTAAAAAGTGAACAGTGAAAAACTCTTAAACTAAAAATCTTAAATTAATTTTCTAAATCTAAGAAAAATTTTAAAAGTGAAAAATGTTACTTTTCTGCACTAAAAGACAAAATCAGATTAATTAAAAAGTAATAAAAAATGCAAAATAATCTAAAAATTATAAAATGAACAGTAACTTAAAAATTAAATAAACTGAAAAATCAAGAATAAAATAAGAAAAATAATGGAAAAAGTTTCAGGCCCTAATTCCTAAATAAACCCACAAAAGACAAAAAATCAAAGCTGTGATAGTGACACTTGAACTTGTTTTGTTTTCTAGCTAAGCAGGGGGAACTAAACAACTAGCAGGGGAAACTTTTTCCCACTGCTATAGCAGAAAAACGTGTCTGGTGCTATTTAGCTTAATTTCAAGCTTGTTTCTGAAATTTGATGGGAAACAAAGGCACCCCCACACTCATGGAAGTGTGGGGAGTCAGATTAAGCTAGAAAAACAACAATCACAATGCAAATATTTCACACAAAAAAGCTCAAATAGGGGACTGAATATCAGAAACAAGGCCTGGGGTGTTTTTGCTGATATAGTGTGCACAAATATGATTTTTAATGGCACAAATCTTGCTCAAACATTCACCAAATCACACAAAGCTAATAACAAGCCCTAGGTTATCAGATTAACTAACAATGAGCAAGATGGTGGGCAAAATTAAACTAAAACAAGGCAGAAAATTGCACTTATCTGATTATATGCCTTCTATATCAACTTTTAACACATGTTATTCTTATAAAACTTAACAAAATGGATTACACTAACTGATATAACATGAGACTACTTAACCAAGTGTATTTAGAGTGTTTTCAAACCAAGAATCTGTCAAACTCTTGCCTTAAACTCTATTCCCAAACACACCCTTATCTACTGAAAACTGAAATTAACAAAGAAACTTGCATACAAATCCTATTTAAACAGATTCAAACTACTTTAACATGCATATGAGACAGGTTTAAGCATAAATGAGCAATACTTAACACATCTAGGGGTGGCAATCGAGTCGTGTTCGTGTCGACCTGTTCGGGTTCGCGGGTTGACGTGTTATTATAACCGTAACCCAAACACAACCCATTTATTAATCGTGTCAAGAAATTCAACCCTAACCCGCACCTGCATAACACGTGTTACCCGTTTTTGACCCATTTAACCTGTTTAAGTAAATATGTCAAACGATAAATAAGGTTAATGTTTGTCAATCAGACTAATTTATATGCAAAAAAAATATAAATATGTAAGGATAAACATAACATACAAATAGTTATGCGATATGTGAATTATAATGTCAATTACTCTTAATAACTACATAACAAAATATATTTAATCCAAATCTAACATAAAACTTAAGTTATATATTTATTTTTAGAGACGTATATGTACTTAAACGGGTTCACGTGTCGACCTGTTTAATATTTACTCAACCCAAACACGAACCAATTATTAAACGGGTTATACGGGTTGACCTGTTTTTGACCCAAACCTGTTTATCTTCAACCCATACCAGTTTAACTTCGTGTCGGGTTCGTGTCGTTTATCGTGTCGTGTCAAAAATTGCCACCCCTAAACACATCAAACAAGGTTGCACTCAAAATCACATAAATCACTTAAAAAGTAAAAAAAAAATAACACAAGGGGGTTCAAGCCTTAGGACCTTAGCTGATGCCTTCCCTGGTGAAACTTTTTGGCTTTCAAGAGCTTATGGAGAGTGTAGAGACCCCTGTTGGAGTTCAACAACAGAACTAGGGGAACCAAAATATCTTCAAATGAAAAAATGATGGATAAGGGAGTCTTGTTGCTTCCTTGAAACTTGCATAAGACAAACAAGCCAAGAAGGTGAACTGATAACAAAAGCTAATAAGCTATAAGTCCTGCTTATAGATTAAGCAGCTTATAGCTTATAGCCAAAAATAAAAAAAACTTTTGAAATTGATTTTTCTTGAAAACTCCTTTGAAACTAACAGTAACCTTGAAATAAGCTTAGCATAAAAATGAAATCACTCCACAATCCACTATCACTTCATGTGATAGTGAAATTCACCTTATGAAAACCTTTTTTAAAGAACTTCTTAAAATATGACTTTTCTGAAAATAAAAGCTGAAAACTTGTAAACCCTTTTTAACTAAACTTGCATAAAATGAACATTAAACTAATAAGCAATAACATGGAACTCAGATTTGCAAAAGATTAAACGGTTCATTTTCATTAATAGATTTAATTTTTACAAAAATTGGAACAAGGGCATACCACATGTTGGTGCTCCTTAAATACTAGTCTATGGACTATTCTAGACTACCAAAACTATAAGAAACCCTAGTAGACGGATTTCCCATTGTGCCCTTGGTGGAGTTTGAATTTTGGTCAACAAACAAGTCATGTGATGATGTACTGATGTGCCAGCTATAAAGGAGTGATCAGGGACGTCCAATGTGACTTTGGGACCAAGGAGAATGCCTTGGTCGTTGATTCTTCTGAAAGATGCCCATTTTGCCATTTTTGTTGAAGCATGGGAGTATGGGGGGTCCACTTTGGGGTCACGGGAGAGGTGCTTTGTTGGTGGGTTTTTCTCTTGGGGGCATGAATCATGTATCTGGAGTATATTGGGTCAAACCCCCTTGGTTTGAATTAGATTGGGATTAGGGTTGCTTGTTCATAAGTGTGTGAATAAGTGTGTGTTTAATCAGGAAAGGGAATTAAGCATGTGTTACCCGCCCCTTTATATTAATAAAATATAAGTTTAAAAGTTAAAAACAGGTTTAGTGGGTGTGTTGACTGGGGGAGTTGACTTGGGCTTGGGTTTTGGGCTTGGGTTTTGGGCTTGGGTTTTGGGCTTGGTCGGGTTTGGATAGGGTAGGGTCGGGTTTGGTTGGGTTTCAAGTGGATATGGGTTTAATTTTTGGCAAGAGGACCCCCTGGACTTCCAAAATATCTTCACAATAAGTTTTCATCAGCCCAAACATCCATTCCTTTGTAAATAACTTTCCTTAACTTGTCAATTTTGGCTTGTTATTTACATAAACTTTTACCAAGGGTTTTCTTTGCACATTTGGATATCTTCAAGGGCCATTTATGTATATACTTGAAATATTAGGGACCCAATGTGTAATTTGAGTGTTCACAAGGGTATAATATGACAAGTCTTCCAAAGTAGAGGGACCAAAGTTGCCAAATCTTCAAACTTCAAGGACTTGAATGGAAATTCATGATTCGGGTCCGGTTCTTTGTGCGGCTTCGTTTCCCGTGTTCATTTTTGCTTGATTCCTTTGATCTTTTGATGAATTCACGATATCCGTACCTAAAATACACAATGAACAAATACAAGCACATATATGGGTATTTTGATGATATTTTAAGCGTTTTAAGCCCGATTTGGACTATGAGACTATGTATAAATACAGTCTCATCAAAGTTCATTTTTTTTATTCAGGTACTTCTGATGGCATTATATTCTGAGGGTAATTATCTGGTTAATGCGTTTGATGAAAAATTTATTGTAAATGGGTATACAGAAACTATTTCTTATTATTTAGGGTTTAAATAGTTGAGTTTTTTTCGGTGTATTATGCTAAATAGTTGTATTTACAAAAACCTTTGCTTATAAAATAATAATATACCTATATTGAATTTGAATAATTGTGAGGCTGTTATATTGGAATGCGATTTGGGTGACTTCCTTACTTTTCAACTCATTAGACGCATTCATTCTATAGCTATTTTCCGTTGGAGGTAAAAACTTAACCAAAATCAATGCATTTTTTTAAGATACTATCCCTCCTAAGAAGCAAATAAAGAACATGTATCATGACTTACTATGGGTCATATAAGAATTTTCTATCGCATTTCAATCCAACACATTATCAGGTGGTCGTGGAAACTGTTTACATACGGCTCTTAATACTCTTCTAAGTTTGTTGTTTGCTCCTTTTGTTAATAGTAAATGCAAAAAGTAAGATTAAAAACGCTCATCCTTAAATAGTTTAGGCCAACATTTAGACTCATTTCACCTTTATTTGTATTTAGACATATGACCGATTGACCAATAATTTCAAAATAGAACTTGAGCTGACCCATTACAGTATAAAACCTCTACATATGACAATAACACATGCAAAGTTCTAGATAAAGATCGACACTCACCTGCTGATAGTTCTTTCTGTAAAGGTGCATTTTTTCAGATGAATAATCAATCTTCATATCAATGAAACCAATAGATTTGACATCTCAATGGTCCTGGGAGAACATAATTACAAACAATATATAACATCTAAATTGTGCACACGGAATATATAATATAGAAAAGAGAAAAACCTACAACGAAGTGTGTGACCTGCATTGTCCGCAGATTTCGTGTTTACCCTGATTCTTTGTTTTCTACCAGCTTCGACAGATAGGACATACAAGTTTCAACCAATTAAGATTAATGGACACAACAAAACACCACCTTCAAGAAATTAAAGAAAACAACTGACTTTAGTGACATTGTATTATAATTCCCACCCTTATAATTCCTTACGCTCGTCAGCATGTCATGTTAATGGGATGGTTGTATATGCATTTTGGTAATAGGTTCTATTGCTGCTAGTCTTATCCAAAGCAAATTATTTGACCTGAAATAATCGAACTCAGAGTCACCATGACCAAAAAGTAATTATCAACACTAAAACCCTAAAGATCTACCTGGTGTAGGAGCCTTCTCCAAATCTGACAGCTGCAAAAATAACATTGTATAATACGGTAAATAAAGGTATCACTATGGGCAGTAGGCAAGTTGGATAACGGGTCATAATGGGTAATCTTTGAATGGGTCAAACTGGGTTGAGCCAAATTACTTTTTCTTAACTAATTATAAGATATTAGTATATCAGTTTTTAAGTATATGATTTAGTATGGTTAAAGGGACAACAATGAAGCAACAAATCATCAGAGCATAAAAAGTCGGTTTAGTTTTGCTTACCCTGAGTTTTGGCGGCCCTAGATTGCAGGGAAATATCCCACTTGGATTTCAGCTCTAGTCGTTTAAAACTCTATACCTTAAAGTCTTAAACAATATATCTCAGGAATGAATAAAACCAAAGTATATATGTAACTTGGATATTGACACATCAAGATATTTTAAAATGGATGGAAGACCAACATCAAAAAAGCTAAAATAAGGAAATCGTGGACATACCTTTAAACCCCCATTATATCCTGCTATAATTTCCCCAAAACGTACTAATCATTCATAGATGATGGATAAGTATAACCTTGATCTCAGTTTCATATTTATTATTCTCCTCATCCAGTTGATCGCTTGCTTCTACATTTAAGATTATAGAAACATTTTGTACTCTAACCTTTTGCTCCATTCATAAACCAATCTTCCAGTAATCTTTTTCAAGCTTGGCAGTTGTATGAGCCGATTGTGGAAGCTTCGTCAGCGCAAGTTCAACTGCAGTTGAACCTACTGAAACTACGCTTCTGCAATCTTGTTCTCGGTTCAGACCCGTTCCTCGACTATGATGGCATACTTGAACAATCTATGTATATTTCTTCTGAAGTCTTAGCACCTGTACGTTTCTAACCATGTTTAGAAAATTTCTTGATAGCATATAAATTGTTGTTGTCATTGTAATATTTTTCTTACTACTTTGCATATGATTTAGTTTTTTACCTCACAATACATATTATGGATTATGAACTTTGTGATATAGCATTATAGTTAAGTTGGGCCTTATGTAATTTATTAGCCTATTAGGAGGATTTTTGTCATAAGTGAACAAATGTACTGACATTGTCAATTCAAATACTTATACAATACATCCAGAAGGAAGAGTGAAACATATAATACAAAGTTGACCGTAACACAGATTGGATATTTGAAATAACTGTTACACAAACTTAGGGAAGCTTATATGTTCCAATGCAAAGATAATAACCAACACCAAGTTATGTTAAAACTATATGTTTATAATTCATACCGTATAGTTCCGTCCATGCTTTTCTGCAAATGCCTTCGCATCTTCTTCACTTGTGAAACTAAGTGCAGCATCACCAACATTTGCATGTGCATCCCCTGTGGACGTCCAACCCATCAATGGATTTTCCAATCGACATTAATAAACAGGATATTTTGTCATTATTGTGTGTAAGTGCACACGAAAACTGAACTACATAATCCGAGTCGGTTTTTTTACATAACCCGGCGAACTCAGCAAATGAGATCAGCCCGTTACCGAATCTGGTCCATCCCTAAAAGTATCACATCCAACTGTTTGTGAATTAGGTTCATCAGCACATGAACCGCATCCATCAACCAGCCTTAATGTTGTTGCCTCATAAATCTCCTACTATAATAAAACAGGTGGTCATTGTCGATTATATAGGAAACTTGTATCTTTGAAGATTTATCAACCAAAAGGCACCTCTAGAATCACCTAACGAGTCATTGTTCGGAATATCTAGTACCCCGTTGATGATAGAACACGGGTATGTATTTACCATACAGTGACCCATTAGTTAGTTCAGAAATCATCCTAGGGCTGGAGAGAACATAATGTCGCGACACTCAAGCACACGAAGAATTGGTGGGTTGAGCAGCCATTCCCTTCTAGGTTACTTTCTTGATTTAGAAAACTAAATTGGAGATATATAATATTAGTAATTAATATAAGCCCACCATAAATTATAATTATATTAGTAAGTTAAATATAAAACTCTACCTGTTGGCTGCTTCCACGAAATTTACTAATCGAGGTACATACATTTCCGACACAGTTACTTCAGCTGGCCTGGTTGGTCTGGCTCAGAGTGGTTATTACTATTCACAGATTGCATCGACTTTTAACCTACATTTTAACTAGGAAAACAACCATATAAAACTTGGTCTTTTTCTTTCTACTGTAGTTTTTTGTTATTGAACTTTTAGACTCCCGCACGCAATGTATTGTCCTCCGCAACTGAAGAAGGGGATAACTCAATTCACCCTTTCATCTTTGTCCAACCAGAAAGAGGCAAGCCAAAAACACTGGACAATGAAAACCGATCAAATGTAGTAGGATCTATCTTGCTGTCTATTAGTGGTTTTAATTTTACTTCTTACTAACCGATTTCTTGTATTGCTGTTTGAAACCAAGGATCCACAACTGGGGAATACCATCGGCCCCCTATAAAAAGAAGGCAAAAACGATGGTTTTTAGACCTAGAAGGACCAAAACCAAAACACTAAGAAAAAGATTACACGCCTGGATAACATATCTACTCTTAGCATTGGTTAAAAAAAGAGGCAAAATACCTATGTTATGCTCAAAACTGGGCATACCAACATCTTTAATAGGAGTTGATGAGCAACTCTCGATTATAAAAGGGTCTTCCGATTCCCGTTGTCGCTTGCAAGAGGTAGCAGGAAAACTTTCATAAGGTCGCACTTCATTAGACATGCTTAGAGAAGAGAAAAGAAGGACTCTTATCTTTAAGCCACCTAAAATAACATAGTTTCGCTTTTAAAAAAACTGGGAAAAAAAGTAATGACCTGTGGTTTGTCCAGAAATGGCCAACTGAAAGTCAGTTATATGGATGTAATATAAGCCCGTCTGATTGAACGTACTGACCAACAAACGTGCTTTCATTCATCGACGCTTGCCTTTTTAAACAACTATCATAGGAAGAGGTTGACTGGAAATCTTGTGCACTTGAACATTAAGTGATAACATGCTTTTTTAAGTCCCTTCAAAGTTTAGGATGGGCGGCTACTTGAGATGCAGACTGGTTGAGCTCCCTCGGCTGCAGGCATAAATCAAAAGGAAAAGAAAATAAGGGAACAGTTGGTAACCTTTCATACAAAACTCACGACTGAAAACTTAAAAACTTTTATAATAAAAAATCAAAAAATTTCAAACACCTTGTGCAAACTTCCTTTTCTCGATAATAGTAACATCAAAAGGTTCACCTGATTTTGTATAAGTTGGAGTAACCAAGGAATGTACAAAACCTGTGAAATTTAAAAAGTAAGCCATAGATATCGAGAAAACAACAATAAATAAAACCAGACAAAAGATAAAAGAGTATGAAATCTGACATTACCAACATTTGAGCTACTTTCACCCTGTGCATTGTAACTGGATATATTCAATACATCCAATGAGTTGGTAATATACAATCAGTAGCTAATGAGTATTCTTGCAAACAGTCTCGGTTTGCAGATGTAGAACCAAAACCAAACACCGACGTTGGCTGCAACCATAATTGGGATCAAATTGACTGGCCAAGATACATCCGTTGGTGAATTATATTCACACACAAAATCTTACCTACACAATAAACATAAACCACAGGGATTTAGAATTCGAAAATCATTGAGATACAAATAATTCAAATGTAAATCCTATTAAAAACAACATAACAAAAAATATCAGGGTCACTGCTACCACTTTCTTTACAATTAGGACCTCGATATGGGTTTATTCTGTTTATCGTTTCGGAGGTTATGTTCCTTTTTGCTCTTTTTCGGGCTTCTTCTCATTCTTTCATTACATCCGGAAACTCAGGTTAAGATGGCAATTGGCAACGTATTTGGTTGCTGATGCATTTAGCTTTCTTATCAATGTCCATAAGTAAATCAAGCGCTGATAGGCTTAAGAGATACATAAGGTGTACCATAAAAGACCGATATTGCTTATGAATATTGATGGCATAATGGCATATTCTAAACTGATTAAATCATTTAAAATAAGTGGATCAACTACTGTAACTAATAGTTGGCTAATTAAACGAGAATTTACCTTGTTTGTCTCAGCTAGTTTGAGCATCGTGAGTTGCTTTAGCTTGAGGATGTGATCGTCTGCCAATGGCGAACGATCATGTATAGGGTTATCCTGGTTATTCAATAATGAGACAACACACCCCCTACTGATTAATTAAAGGGGTGGAACCATCGTGTTTTAATTGCTTTTACATTAACAATTGCTTTCATACCTCCAGGATCCAGCTACACCCAAACAATGCACCATCATACTCTGTCACGTACAAACTGACTGAGAACATCAAATCGATTCGAATTCTTGATTCTAATTTATGTTTATTAGGGTTTCTAATATGTGTTTTTCATAAATCTTACGTGCTACGCATATTATATTGCATATTGTATTTTCGTATTTAGAAGATACAGTGAATCATATTAGGGGTATTAGGGTTTTCTACAAATGAGAAGGAAGGTTTATGTTTTGACTCCGGAGAGATATCAGGATTTAATTTAAAATCGTATATATTTTTTTATATTTAGGGATAATATTCTTAGTATACAAAATATAATCCTAAAATAATTATTAAAAAACGAAAATACAAAAGTTACCAAAAAAGAAAATGCTGACATGGATTAATAGATGCTTATGTGGCATATCCCTCCTCTTATATATAATGTAAAGATATATATATATATATATATATATATATATATATATATATATATATATATATATATATATATATATATATATATATATATATATATATATATATATATATATATATATATATATATATATATATATATATATATACATACTAGCTCGTAACCCGCCCAACGGGCGGGGTTGTTTCGTAAATCTTTTCTAAAAGTATGTTTATGTGTTAGTTTTATTTATTTATAGTTAGACGTGTTTTTGTTAAAAGTAAATTAAATAATCTTTGATATTTTTAGGTCGTGGGCCATCCACCGGTCGTGTTTTGTTTCATGTGTATATTTTGTTTAATTGGTTATTGGTTGCATAAATTACCCAAATGTATTAACTGAAACGTGAATATTTGAACCACCAACAGACACATTTTAATAGGTTATAGATCCGGGTGTATTTGTACCATCAACGTCTTGTGAAATATCCAAGACGCTCTTACAAATTCAAAGCTCACTGATCTAGAAAATTACAATGAAATAAATTCTTGTGTTTGATGGTGTAGTAAAAGGAAATCGTAGATCGGCATTACACGATATAAATGGAGTATATTCGAGCTACTCAACTTAAGTGTCACAAACATATTATTCAACCTAATTTGTTGTTATGTTTACATTTAAATTAAAGAGCGATTGTTGCTAAGTTTGTAGAGATGAAATCGATCTAATTGTAGTAAGTGTTGTTACCGTTATTTACCACCACATCAAAGTTTCACCTCAACTTTATTGTGAACTAAGAGATAATGATTTTGTATGGAACTAACAACCAGGCGCTTCTATACAATCGTCTTTGTAAGTATGTAGATTGCCTTTTATTGGTTAAAAATCATTGCATCTTGAGGAAAAAAAACCTAATGCCACTGATGTCTATTGCATCTGTAGTTGTAGGTACTAATACACAATCATGGAATTTACATGCTTCCCAAGGTTGACAAAACAATGTTGTCACATATCAAATCTTGAATCAGTTGTTTTTCGTCATCCATAGCTTACGTCTTGCATTGCATGCTGACTTTATGTGATACCTTTTTGTGTTCTTGTGGCCTGCTTTAGGAAGAACACATGCAAGCAATTGCATTTTCTAGGTAGTATAGGTGAGTGAAGATACACATATTTGTGTAATTCTCGATTAGTTTATAATTGTTTCTTTCATTTTGAAAATTACAAAGACTTAACTAAAGCGGGTATCTCGTGTTTATCAATCTTAGTGAAGTCTCGGTTGCGCCTTTAGCTGCTTGAACAACAGCTGTTGTTTCCTCTTCAAGTTTTAGGTTTTTCTTTGACTCTATCACTGCCTGCTTTTTTTATTTCTTGACATATGGTAGATATCTGCTTTTTTAGTTCTTGACATATGGTAGATATCTGCAGGGATGGTAGACGACCACTTAATGATCATTCTATGATATTATCACTTTACGATTCATTCACATTAGAGCTGACAATTTTGATCCATTTACTTACAAAAGGGTCAAATATTATCAAATATTTTTTAAATCCGTATATTTTTTAACACAATGTTTCCCAAAACTTTTATTTTTCGGTTTTTTTATTTTCTTAATTCAAAAGAACTAAATCTATTATATTTTACAAACCACAGGGACCATATGTAAAGGGAGGGTATTTGAACTTTGTAAAGACATTTGTGTGTGTGTGTGTGTTTTGTATTGTTATAATATGTTTTTTATAAATATTGAAAAATAAAGAAAAATTAACTTTTTAAATACAATAGTTTTTGTCGGGAATTTCCGAAAATTCCCATCCCGGAACCAAAACTGCATCGGAACCAAACCGAAAAAATAGGTTCTCCGTTCCACATTCCTTATTTTATGGTACTCAGTTCTTGCGGATGGTTCCGGTTCGGTCCGGTTCTAAAATCATGGACACTCCTAACTAATACATATATATATGATGTAAAACTAATTTGACTGCTAAAAGTTGATGTCACTCGAATTTGTTGTTACAATTTGTAGTGGCAGTCTTGTTCACGTGTACTAAAATGAACATTGGCAGTTGCTTTACGCTGTGTTGATCTAAATTCTGAGAGGGTATAGGACATGTTATACACATGCTCGAGTTCCAAGACCAGTCTCCAATAAATGTATATCCAACGAATTGATATTCTTGCGTTATCTACAAACTGAAAAAATCACTTCTAGTATAAGTCAAAATGTATGAATGTAAGAGAGACATTATAATAGGCCTATATATTTAAATAATAAATCTTGCACTACGTAGTATACTTGCACTAACTACTATTGTTAAGCTTACTCACCACATGTCTTGTAATTTGATCATCTAGTTTTATGGCTTTTATCTGCAAATAAAAAAGCATAATCAATCAATAATCAAGATAGCGGTAAGTTGTACGTATAAACTTAATAAAATCGACACAAAATCAAAAGGCAAACTACATGCGTCGAATCTCGAGACCTTACCTCAAGCGATATAGTGGTCAATGAAAAATACATGTGGTTCTCTTAAAATGTTTGATATGTGTAACACAGCTATATTAAACCGACCCGTAACTCTTTTTTTATATTTGGTAGTGTCTGACATGGACTCGTAAGAGTAGCAATGATATGAAACACCTAATTTTTGCACAGGAAAAAATTGAAGACTCAAGAATTACAACCGATAAAGGGATAATTATCAAAAGAGTCCTTCAAGCAAAATCATAACATCTATACATTTTTGTGATTATTATTATTAACATATACTATAAAAAAATATAACAAACCCGTGATAATAGAAAGCTTGATTAGTACCTGAACTTATATCGCCGGATCATTCGCAGGCAGCCGGTTGAGACTGTAGCTTCAGTTATTACACCAAGGAACGATGAGTTATTTAAAAATGAGATTGCTTAATTTGCTAAAAACCATGATCTGGGACACAACCATGGTAATATAATCAGTAAATACAATATTAGAAATTGCGAAGACAATGATAGAACACATCTTTGACACAGTTTACTCTATCAATCTGGGTAATAAAAAAGTAAGAAAAAAAGAATTGTGTTGATAAATATTAACACTGTTACATTCACATGCGAGAGGTCAAATGTGGACGCCGCAGGCGATGGGGATTTGAGAGAGTAGAGCTAAGAGGGGCATTGAGGGAGGTTAGTTATGGAAAATATGCATCTGGATTTCATAGCTAAAAGAATCCACCATATGCAAACAAACTTATAAAGTTGATTGACAAAGTCGTGCATCTAAGCTTTTAGACAAGAGAACCTAATACACGTCAGAATCAAGTTTGATAACTAAAAAAGGAACAGGCCATAAGATACATAACATATTTATTGAAATAATTAAAGATTGCATCAAAGGGTCAATATGTTTTGTTGGTGCGCTGATAAGGGGTGTTTGGATGAAGCCTTACGCCAACAATCTGTAGCCTCGCATCGTTAATTGTCGAGGAAAGTCCAAGTACCTAGTTCAGTTGCGAAGTGTCTAACTTAGCTAACTGAAGTCTCATGTGGAGCGTGTAGCACAATTGTGGTCGAATGAAAGAGGCTGAGTATACAGCTGACTACACCTAAAAATATGCATCCTTTCATCTGTTCATCCTCATGGGATAATTTAGGTTGGTCTTCCCATACGCTTCTTAGCATATAACCATAACAAAGTGTTTAGCATCAAATATTGTGACTTTAAAACATGTCTATGAAACAAAGTAGACTGAACATGTACCACATTATAAATAGGCATAGCTTCATTAAATGTGAAGTCTCAAGAAAAGCTGGTCTCGTTTGTGATCTGCAAAACCATCCCTACATAATAGGTGCATTTAAATAAGGATACTGCTAATGAAACATCTTTTGGTCTTCACATGTTATGGATACAGATATATATGGGTATGACTATATGACTAAATTAGAGGAACCAATTTTATATTATTTTTTCATTGAAACCTGTGGTGACCCATAACTCAATCCGCAAACATAATCGCTAAAAACTTTACTTTGTTTAAATAGAATTGTTTATGCTACCTGCACAAGAAGATAACAAATTAGGACATTAGCATATTAGCACTCTTAACAGGAAAGGAAAATAAATATTAGTCTAACAAACCATATTGAAGGAATCAGCCAAGTGTCGAATTTCTTGGTGGTAGCTCGGGCCATTAAATTTAGCAGGCATGCGACCAGTAACAGCAGGATTTGTTCATTGAAACCTTTGCATATTTGAAGAAGATAAGTTTTAAAAATAAGAAACATAAAACATCATTGCTTTACAATCAATATTTTTAAAATTATATTTCAAACTTTTTGAAAATTATATTTCTAACACATATCACTATAAAATTTTACCAATAACATGCTTGGGTCGACCCAGCTTATTGGCTCATATGCCCAATTCGACACGTTACCCAACATGCCCAAGTCACCCATTTTTCCACCTCCATAATTTCCCATCATGTTAATTAATTAGATGGATCCTGATGCACAAGTCGTAACTGATAGCCTCTAAGGATGGAGAGGTGTCGAGGGCTCAAAGTCCCTTGGCCATAATAGAAAGGATGCAATGTAACACAAAAAATTATTATAGACCATGGTGAATTTAAAATGGGTTGATTCGCCTGGTCTATTTATGCACAAAATTTTTGTAGTGTTTTCACTGCTACTACAGCGACGGCATTAAAAGTTATAAAAGTTCAGTCACCGAGATTGGAAAAGTTGGTACTGATATATCACATACAAATAAACATGTTCTAGATGCTTCCACATGAAAACACATGATCAGTAGAATAGACTACCTGACTCGTCCTTCCAAATATTGATGTTGGCTATTATGATTTGGGACGGTCAGGACTTAAATAGCTCTAGAATTAAAAGGAATTATAAATGATTTCAGTAGTAAGTCTCAGGAGATTTAAAATACTATTAATGACAGGGTTTCCGATCTAATTAGGTGTGGATATACTGATGCTCCTATTGGATGTTATATGTTTTAAATATTTAACGGCTTCTTATATGCTCAGGCGCATGGAAAGCTGGATTGGCAAGTATATATATGTTAAGTTTGAGGAAGTGGTGCGCGACCAATTGACTCAGAAAAGTGGCCCTCTTTTTGTTCTAAGAAGAGATAATAAAAAAAACATTTTAGTTTGCAAAAACGTACATACCTTCATGTCTCCCAGTGTATGTGAGTGGGAATTTCGACCAGGCATGTCCACTGACATCTGACTTAGACAAACGTCCGGACAATCTTACTGTCACCACATATAAATAAAAAGCCACAAAAAGAACATGTTCAATGCATCAAACGTAAGCAGGTTACATTTTTAGCACAATTTTTTATAGTAAAACAGATTTCACCTTGAAGGTCTATGCAAGTTGACTAACATGTTGCCATCCATCAAAAGAAAAGAAGGGATCCGATAATAGAACTTCTTTGGCTCGTCAGGTAGCATTTCCAAAACCTTGTTTGCCTTATGCCCTTATATACTGGCTTGTAACCTGGAAGATATAAGATTGACATAATCTTATGGCTCAATAGATAATAGAAGCTGAAGTATATACATAGCCTACTCAAGTACTCATTTTACTCTCGGCTAGAGGTCCTGTACAATGGACAACAAAGAAGAATAGTGGCTGAATATCAACATCACTGGTCATCTGAGCTGGTGATTAGTATGAAAATTAAAGATGTGAAGACCAATCAACTTGAAGTAGCTTGTGACAAATCCGTTGGTTAAGCTAAACCTGTGAGAAACAGCAGTTTATAAATCCATTGGAGAAAAAACATCAAGTATTGTGACAAGGTTTCTTCCTATATAGCCGAGAACCTTGGTCTTACATTCCGTACAGCAACATGAGGGTGCATTTGGAAGACATGAGAACCAAGATGTGGATGTGTTGTGCGTTTCCCAATCACGTGCACCTGTTAATAGGTATGAATATCCTTCTGCACATGTTTCTGCTAGACACAATCAGGTGCATCATTATTAAAAACTTGATTATATTCAAAAAGTTGACTCATTGGAGAATAGATAAATGCAAAAGGAGCTTTCGCGGCTGCTATTATACCTTCATCCTATTTACATCATGACTAAGTTTTAAAAAAAATATAAATCTAAAAAAAAGGCAAACAAATTGAATACTCATCATTAAGACCAAAATGACAGAACGAATGCCAATGAGAGATCAACCTTGTACAAAGAAACAAAAAGAATAATCATCATCCATAACAAATAAAAAAACGAATTAGGGTTTGAGGAACATATAAAAATAATACTATAAAGAAACGTATCAATGATATTAGGGTGGATGTATGTGATAAACCTGTATACTATAATTAAGGAATAGATATGCATGTTATATGTGATAACCTGTATCATATGATATTAGGGTTGTATTAATATGTAGGATTTCTTTTCAAACATAATAATATATCTAAAATTAATAATAAGAAACTAATCACAGTTTATATATTTGGATACTTATCATATTAATTATAAAACTGGATAATAAATATAGGGGTTTAATATCCTAAAACAAAAACAATGCAATAGCTCAATTGGAAAACATCAAAACAAAAAACCAAAAGGTCATGAGTTCGAGTCTTACAAACCCCTTTTTAAAGAAAACATTTTTTAAACAAAAAAGTCAAAACGCATTTTTTAAACAAAAAATTCAAAACGCATTTTCCCAAAACGCAGTTTCAAAATCTGCGATTTGAAATCACTAAAACGTGGAAAATTGAGATTTTCTAGGAATTTCTCAAATCCTATTGGTTAAAAGATGTGACTGGGATATGACTGGGATTAAAACTGTGGTTTCAAATCATAATTATACCTATATATATATATATATATATATATATATATATATAGGTATAATTATGATTTGATACCACACCTCTAATCCCAGTCATATGTGGCATGGCACCTATTAACCAATAGTATTTCAGAAATCCTTAAAATCTCTCCATTTTTCACGTTTTTGGTGATCTCAAAACGCAGATTTTTGAAAAGTGCGTTTTGGAAACGCAGTTTGAAAGTTATGTTTTTAAATAACCTTTTGTTCTGGACCGGTCTGGTTCAATTCTTGACCGGTCCGGTTCAGATCAGGACTTTTTTTGTAAATTTGTTTTTAATTCGAATTTTTAAATAGTATGTAAAATTAGTTTTTTAAAATTTTCGGATTTATTTGTTTTTAATTTTTTTTTGAACTTTTTTTAAAATCCGAAATATGTTTTAAAAATTATTTCAGAGTTGGTTTCGAACCTGGGTCTATTGTTTAACAAACAATGATTTTTACCATCTAAGCAAATCAACTGTTTGTGTTTTTCTATTAATAACACAGTTAATATATTCCAGAAAAAGTTAATGATACCATGATATCTTTTAATTTAGGAAAATATATCAAGATATACTATGTTCTTTTTATCAAAACCGTCCTGTACGCATCTTTTCACAACCCTAATCTTTTTTGTTTTGTCTGGCCGAATAAACCCTAATGTATGCATATGTTTTTTTCAGGTTGGTAACTTTTTGTTTTGTTTTATAAAGGTATGTAAGTATCTATTTTCTTAAATTTTTTTATGACATCATTCATCTAGAGGTTATGGGGTTTGTAACTTTTGATTGTACCAAATCCAGGAAGCGAGGAAAGCAAAGCCTGTATGAGGCGCCTACAGCTGATGATGAGAGTGGGTCTGGTCTAGGGCCAGGTCGGGTTGGTGAGGGGAAAATCCCTTCAACTTAAGGGGAAGCCCCCATTCTGAATGAAATAATAAGCCTTGTGGGTTACGTGTTGTCCACGTTCATATGCCCTCTCTGACCTCCCAATTTGAATCTGCTGATAAAATTGGTCAGAGAGGCCATATACAATACATGCCTCCATCTTATCCCGGTCTGAATGGTTTGTGGAATGTTCTCATTTTTACTGGTATTGGTTTCTACATCTACTTTGACTTTTGGTAGCCTACTCACTTTTGGAACTGTATTTCCAGTTATGTAGTGTACTTTATGTCTACAGATGTAAACAAATTTATGATGTAGTTATGATGCAGCAATTGAGGCTTACACCCAAACTGGATATTTGGTTGCCTACAATGGCTGGGGAAATAAGGAAGAGGTAAGACTTGTATGAATTGGGAATATAAAATTCATTAGAATTGTTAACTTCTCATTAGCCTTTGATAACAAAGGCTTATTCCATTACGTTCCTTATGCATTGTTAGTGTTTTATACATATGTTATTTTCATAGTTTCCCGACATTGATGCAAATTTCAAGTTATAAATTACTACAAATTTGTTGCTTATAGAGATGCAAGGAAAAATCCATGATTTAATTGATGTAAGGTATGGGCTCACTTTCTTATAGTCTGATAGATTCATATGTGTCTTCATCTAGAATAATTTTATGAAATGGAAAAATTTCTCAGCATTTGTAAATATATAATTTACTTGCTATTTCCTTTGTCTTTGAACAGCATGACCCTTTTTTTCTTTCTTTATGTTATCCATCATTTTTACGAAAAACACCCAATAGAAAGTTTTGGCTAATTCCAAATGCTAGAATATTGGGAGCCACACATACACTTGACCTAAGTGGCTGATAACACTGCATTATAAACGTAGATGCATTAAATTTATTTTCCTTCCTCTAAAACTCGTAAAAATTTGAAACATCACTTGCTTTCCAATTTTCTTTCAACTCGAGAACACGAAAAAAGTATTTATACACCTTTTACCATGTGTTCGGTCTAAACTTACTCTTTCTTTTACCATCTGTTATCTCCAAACACGAACAGTGTTATAATGAGCAAATTTAAATGGAAAAGGAAGAAAAAATACCGTCAAGGAGCTTGAAGAGACTCCCATTGGGCTGATATTCATACACCAAAAGCTTCTTTTGTATGGAACAATAAAATGCCACAACCGGCAACACATTAGGATGCTTCACATGATTCAGTCTTTTTATTCTTAGCTTAAAGTCTTTTGAGGGTAAAGACCAATCTTATATTCTTTTTACGGAAATAGGAGTCCCCTGTTCTTTAAAATTCTCCTTATCCCGTGCTTCCGTCTCCCTAGTAGCTCATCTGCTTCCTTCAATAGCTCTTCAAATTTCAGCCCGATCATGAAAACAAATTGTTTTGAGTCAGCCCACACAAGCACTAATTCCTTTAAGTGTTTAGAACGCAATCCAATAGCAATTGGAAGTATCACTTTAATGAAAGACACCACTATACAACATTTCCAGAACGCTACTGTACCTGATTTGGTAGAATTTGATCAGAAACACTGATTGCGCGTATTTTAGCGTATCTGAACATCTGGTAACTATGGGCAAGCATTGCGAGTCACGATAGATACATTTGTGGATACAAGTTGATTAGGGGATTACCACACACTATTTCATCCTCTCTATCAAATAATAAGGATGTAGAAAGTTCAGAAGCAACATTCACGTAACTTTTTTTCACTTCTGATCACATACATTTTCTAACTAACATTGAATAGCCTACCAGATACAAAGACATGATTGATCTCTTAGTCTCTTACAAACCATGCAAAATTCCGTGGTTTAAAAAAGATTTTTTGACTCACTAAAAACGCTGGTACTATACTACAGGTGCTGATCATCGGTGTAGAGCCTGCTGATGTAAATGCTATGGCGTTGTCCTTACATAATGGTAAAAGAGTAATACTTGATCAAGTGGGGGGCCTCGCAGATGATGTTGCTATAAAGGAAGTCATTCAGAAACTTTCCATTTATGCAGGGAATTGACAAACGGAGTAGTTCTTGCCAGTAGTGATGCTATTTGCCCCAAAGTTAACCCTTTTCTCACATGTGGCTATCAGGATGACACTCACACACCTATCTGTTTACCTTTGCTTATCCATAATATATACTTACGGATTTCAGTTATTATATTTTGGTTTTTGGATCAATGATAAAATTGAAGAGTTTAAGTTGAGTTTTGAGTTTTTATTAACTTCAGTTTTCCCTACAACTTTAAATATATGTTTGGATTTTAGAAGAAAGGGCTCTTATACTTTTAAGACATATCAAACTTCCTCCATGTACCGAAGAAAGTGTACAAGCCAACTGGTATATTTTATAAAACCGTCGGCAGACGTGTGAAGGTATCAACACAACAAGGTAGGTCCTGAGCCAAAATATTTCATTTTTTATGTTACTATTATCTGTAGGCCTTTTCCAGCATTCAACCACGGCGTACTTACGTGAGTAGGATAATAAACGATTAGACGAGTTGGATGCCCAACTAAATAATAAAGTCAGGTCTTTTGGGTCGGTAATCTTTCGATTTATTTGATAGATTTATTTTAAGCAGGTTTGTTGTCATCTCAGGCTGGGGTCTTGAAACAAAGCCGCGTCAAATGTTTTTTTTCACTTAACAAATCCTTTGTTCGAACATCCATATATGAAGGTATAAAACCACTTGGGGAATGGTGATACGGGAATTGCTGGAACTAGGCTTCCATATTTACTTGAACCAAGTGGTGGCAGATCCATTGGTGATGGGAGTGGTTCGGTGGTGAATGGTGGACATGGTAGTGATGAGAAACCAGCTGAGATTGTGATGTGAAAGTTTTATGACAAGCGTTTGATTTCTAAAATCATCTTGCATGGCATATGCAATGGATACAGAAGAGTTCCCAGGTGTGCATTTGTGTTAGAAGAATCCTTTTTTGATGAAGTAGTATATAATGCAACCAAAAGTTTAGTGATTAAGGTCTCACTCATTTTGGTTAGAGGTGGAAAAATGGGTCGGTCGGTAAGGGATTAGTCTTTGATACAGGTCTATTGAGCCAGGTTGGCTTCACCTTTTTTCTTTGAATTTACCAAGCTAACATGGTTACATAATCACTGCAACCATGGGGATAGTGTTGATAAAATGAACGTATGTTAAAGTCCAACATAATCCCCATACTTCTAAGATCCAACCGTAGCTTTTAAATAAAAAGGATGTAAAAGCAGGACCTGCAATATACAAGCAAGAGAAAGAGGTTCGAAAATTGGTGATATCAGCTTCTGTGGAGGCAAGCGTACCTTTTTTCTATGGAGGTTGGCTTCACCTTTTTATTTGAATTTACCAAGCTAACATGGTTACATAATCACTACAACTATGGGGATAGTGGTGATAAAATGAACTTATTTTGAAGACCAACACAATCCTCATACTTCTAAGATCCAACTGTAGCTTTTAAATAAAAAGTATGTAAATGCAGGACCTGCAATATACAAGCAAGAGAAAGAGGTTCGAAAATTGTTGATGCTTTGACTTTGGGTAGCGAGAGGCTCGTGTGGAGGCAAGCGTACCCGATGATGAGATGTCGTGGAACTATTCTCGGTTGTGCTATGATGAGAATATATGTGGTCTTTGTTTACTTACTGTTTTGTTCTTCTTTGTTGTGTTATTGTAGATGTTCGGTGAGATCTATTTGGATTAATTTCTGAATAAATCATATGGGTATGAAATTAGATACAGGTTTGCGATTCGTTAATGTGGCATGTTTTTATATGGCAGTATAATATCTTTTGTTCATAATGTAAACTTATTACTTGTCTTCGACCATTCATCGACTTGCTCATATATACCTCTTTCTTTTATAAATATCATAGCATCGCGCAGAAGAACTAGCATCATCTCTGTAGTATTCAACATATGCAGGTTTGGATTTCAAGGATCGATGATCACATAGGCCTGACAAACTCTCTGGCTTCCTTGTAGTTAATAATGAATATTTGGAGCCCTCTGTTAGTAATTTTTTGTTGAAACAGAATGCCTGGAGTAGATTAACTCATAAAGAACTTGATCCCCACTGTAAAACTTAGTTACATTTGAATAAAATGAATTACTTCTTAAATCTTCTGGCTAATTTAAAATGTCTTCATTTGCTATAACAGCTAAGATTTGTTCTTTAATATAAAAAAAAGTGGTTCAAAGTTTTAAAATATATGTCCCATCATAGTTATTTTTTCCCTGTACATATGAGTACCTGAGTTGTTGAAAGGTTGTTTATGTCCTGTTTGGTTCATTTTTCTAACCTGTAATCAATGTGCGTTATAAATGTCTAAATACATATTCAAATATACATTTCTTAGAGTTGTAGTGATAAATCTGATATATTGATGTCAATTTTTTAAACACATGTTCTCTTTAACTATTGTTGTCGTATAGTGATCTTATTCTTCTTGAAAAGTCGACTTTTTGGTCATACAGGAATTAAGGCTAGATGTTCTTCACAGTCAGTAGGTACTAGGTACACACATCTAAAATTATGTGGATTTATGTTAATTGAGATTATATTTGAAGGAAAATGGCGTTGATTACTTTGCGCGTCTTCAGTGTTGTAGCTTCCATAAGCGCCACAGGTTTTGTACTTGTCACACATATTCTTCCTTCGTACTTTGCATAATTCAAATCATGATTATGTTGTTCCAATTTCAGATTACTCAACTTGAGCTACATCGTCACTTTTATTCTCTTGGTGCTAATTGAGGAGGTCCAAATTCAGCATGTAGATCAGAGCCTTTGGAAGTTATGACCATGTAGATCAGAGCCTTTGGAATTTATTCAATGGTACTGCAGTAAGCCACTTAATTGAGCGTGTATTCAGTATTTTGTTTATGTGCCTGTTGGTCTGTCACAGTTGGTGTCGTACGAGCTTTTAACCTTTTTTGGACAATATATAATGGAAATGCTTTTGTAGCACCAAAGGAGTTGGGGTGATTGCTCCCGATATGTCAGAGGCTGAGACTCTTGAAGAGGGTGGTGTTATTCGTCTCTTGGACAGCCCAGATAACAGCTGAAGTTAAAAGATCAAGGGGAGTTCTATTTTAACTATTCTGCATTTTGTATATCCCACCAAATAGAAAGTGATTTTTGGAAAAATACTGATTTTCACATATAGAGATTGAGCTTTCTTCACAACTCATATTTCCCTATGCCTCTTGATTTAGATTTGTTATTAAGATCAACCATGTATACTTTTTAGTGAAACAAATGACTGATATCAACAGTTCGTTAGTTTCATAAGCGAAAATGATATAGTATATTTTACATGCTGGTTTGATGGCACACTAGGTTCATTCAAAACCATGTGAACTTATCATATTTTATGTTTTCATACTATTTCTTTAATGTCATTGAGTAAAATTCATTGTTTGCATTGCTGTCCATTCATTTAGAATTGGTGCAACATCTTAGTGATTTTTTTATTTAGGTACCAATGCAAAAATTGCTTCAGTTCCCTCATAATCAGAAAAGTCATTATCTGCGTTTATATCATCAAAACGCAGTTTTTGATAATCCACATGCCACATGCTTTTTCCAAAACGTAGCTTTTAAAAAGATAGTTCTTCATCATCAAATGACCAAATAAACCTTAACATATGGTCTAAAATTTCATATTTTCATGTTTCTTAAATGATCTTGGTTGTTAGTTGTTACCTTCGCCGACCCACATGGTTGTTTCTATCGCCAGATATACTTCACATCATATGTAACAAGATTTGTTCATACAGATTTAGAGTAGAATGAGGAAACTAATCGTTTGGGGTTGTTGATATTGAGCTTTGTGATAGAGAAGGTGAACCAATATTATATGATGGTGAGCACCAAGTATTTTTTTATTAAGAATAGGTCTGGTGGTTACTTGTATCTATCACCAATATAATAGTAAGTATAGGAAAAAGTTCTACATAGACCCTTTTTTTAGCATAGACTCAATCAACCAATCACAACCACCCATTTTTTTCATCTAACAACAAAAATATATTTTTTAAAAATTCAATATCTCACAAACCGTTAACCGTTACGCAAAACGAAACATACCATCGTGACCAGAATTAAATCATCTTTCAAACGAGGGGCACATGTATATACTTTCGACAAACTTTTTTTTCGACTTTTTTTCTTAAGTCACGTCTGAGAGAATCATATATGATTCATCACGAAACATATATGATTCGTCACGAAACATATATGATTCGTCACGAAACATATATGATTTTCAGAAAATCATATATGATTCACATCACGAATCATATATGATTCGTGACGAGTCATATATGTTTCGTGACGAATCATATATGATTCGTGATGAATCATATATGTTTCGAGACGAATCATATATGTTTCGTGACGAATCATATATGATTCTCTCAAACGTGACTTAAGAAAAAAAGTCGAAAAAAAAACTTCGTCGAAAGTATATACATGTGCCCCTCGATAGAAAGATGATTTAATTTTCGTTGTAATGGTGTATTTTTTGTCACTTGACGATTTACCGTTTGTGAGTTATTTAATTTTTAAGAAAAAGGTGGAAAGTTAATTTGAATGAATGTGATTGGTTGATATGGTCTATGCTAAAAAGAAGGTCTATGTTGATCTCAACTCAGTAAGTATAATGGTTTTTTAAAAAAAACTTATATATATCAGATACAAAAACTACAAAGTGAGTATATTATGACGTATAAATAACAAAGAAAGTAAAAAAAAGAAAAAAAAAACTTATGTAGTATATACAAATGTCGTTACGAAGTTTTAGAGAATTACTATCATATTTTACGAAATTTTAAAGATTATCCATTATTTTGAGATTATCCATTTCCGTCATTTCACCTTTTACCTTAATAATTAATTTTAGAGTAAACTACGAAATACATTCTTTTAGTTTTAACTTTTTCACACAATACATCCCTCGCTGAAAGCATTGACACTATACCACCCGTAAAGCAAATGTTTGCCACAATACATCCCTCAGAACTAACAGTTAAAATATTTTTCGCCATCTTCTAACGAATGATGTATTTTGCAAAAAAAAGAATTTCCAAATTTTTTTATGTTCGTTTTATTTTTTTTTTCAAAAATAATGTTTTATTTAAAAAATGAGTTTAAATTTCTTTTCGATTTTTTTTAAAAAAATTGTATAAAAATTTAGTTTTAAAAACTTTAATTTTTTTTAAATAAACGTTTATCTTTTCAAAAAATTGTTTAAATTTTTTTGTCTTTCATTAAGATAAAAGTAAATTTTTAAGTTAAAAGTTTAAAAATATATTTGTATGTTTTGAATTTATTTTAAAAGTTAAATTTTTTACCTTTTATCTTAAAAAACATAAAAAGAAACTTATTAATCTTTATGAAAGAAACACATTTAGCTTTTAAAAAAAACACGAAGAAAACATTAAAAAAATTAAAACGTTTTTAACTTTAAAAAATTTTACCTAAAAAAAAAGATAAAAAAATATTAAACAATTTTAAAATATTTTTTTAAGAAAAAACCGTCTAATATTTTTACATTTAGAAGCTTAATTGCTTTAACGCATTTAGAAGTTAAATTTAAATGTTTATACAATTTTTAAACTTTTTTCGAAAACAATTTTTTTTTCATTTTTTTTATAATAAAATGATAAGTGTGAAAACACTCATTAATAATGATCCAAAACCCACTCAAAACACGACCAAATACATTATATTAAACTGTAAATTAGCAGAATTACGCGTGTATTTTGTGTTTGTGTATTTTCAGGTAATAAAGGTACATTTGAGATAAACACGTGCTTTCACGGGACTTATTTGACAAAAGACTGAAGAAAAGACGAGAAAAAGACTTAACAAGCACTCAAGGACTCAATCTGCCATCTATTTGAAGAAACAAGGGCTTAGTTTGCCAATTTTCCAAAGAAAATACAAAGGAATCAAAACTGCCATAGAAGTGAGAAACTCCAAGGGCCAGAAGTGGAATTAGATGAAAGTTATATTGTTGTTGCCACTTGCTCCAATCAGAAGTCAAAGAAAAAGAAACATGGATCGCCAACTAAGCTATATCTGGCCATTTATTGTGGATATACATCCAATGGTTCAGATGCTGATCCATGTTCCACTCCTTCAACGAATAAGAATTCGCCACGTCACCAAAGTTTTCAAGAGCAGATTAAAGGAGTTCAAGGACGTTTCAGAGGAAGGGGAAAGAAGGAAAGTTGATCTTATCGACCTCATCAACATAACCCACGTGGTTAATTACATTCATTTGCACTCAAACGAATTTCCCCAAATCTGGAAATTAGGATGAACCCTAGATAAGTCCACGTGTCAAGAATTGGTTGGACGTGCCACGTTGCATAGACCTCCCTCACATCTCTGAAATCTTCTATAAATACCCAGCATTTTTCATCTTTGTAATTCATTAGTTTAGCAGTGAGTTTTTAGGAGTAGGATTAGTTTTTCTCACACAGTTAGGAAGAAATTAGTTAGTTTGTTAATTCAGTCCTAATTCAGTTACATTTTCTGTTAGAATCTTGTAACAAATTCGTCCATTAATGAAAGTCTTTAATATCTTTGATTCTTTTCTTTGATCTATTCAAAAGCTCTGTTTTCCATCACTGTTTTTACAAGTTTTTGGTTAAATTAGTTGTATACGTTTTCACCATTAATGAAGAATTACTTTACTTAAATCTCTTTTCTTTAATCCTGATTTAGTTTTAAGTCCAAATCTGTTACATTTCTGTTAGGTTGTTATAATCAGTTTCCTCCATTAATGAATCCGATTTCCAGTTTTCAAAATTTTCCAATTTTCTAAATGCTCTAATCAGTTCAGTTTTGATACAGTTAGTTGGTTTAAGTCTTAAGTTTTCATTAATATAAATGTGGATCTTTTAATTCTGAATTCAATATTGAATTTGTCTGTCAGCTCATAAGCTCAAAACTTATGAGCGATAACAAGTTTATGTGAGTTTCTGTTATGCAGGTTACAAGCACTGGTTAGTTGATCGAGATTTTTGGTTCTTGATGATTTTTGTTGACTTCGATTCGAGTTAGTAGACGCAGTTCATAAGTTGTTAGAGAATCGGTGTAGTAGAGATCGAGATTAGATAAGCGAGCTCAGCGCTCCGCTTCGCCAACAACGGGCTGGCTTCGGATGTATTGGTTAAGCTCACGTTTATATTTTCTGCATTTTTTTTTCTGTAATCTTGTTAGTGCTCGTTGTAGTGTAAACTTACCTGCGATTTGCTCTGTTAGATATGCATAATGATGTTTGATATTCGCTTTTACTCTGCATTTTAATTCCAGTAAGTAGTTTACTTGAGTTCCATTCTTTCTGTATTTCCTGTAAACCTGTGTTTGGTACTGAGCTTACATAGCTTATCTTACTCAGCTTAGTATTGTTTGTATGAAGTTGTTTTAATATGATATAAGTAGTAGGTTGTAGGATTAGTGTAGCGTAACTAGTGTTTGGTAATAGAAGTTAGCAGCCTTTGGTTTGAAATATCAGATCTTACTTCTTACTTGCTTTTAGTTTAATTTGATTTTCAAATAATACATGGTTTATTCAACTGAGTTTTGTAGCAATCAGGAGTGGTAATTGAATTTGTTAGAGGTAGCTGCTAATAGATAGTTAGAATGATTCCACTTGAGAAGTAAGAATAGCTTGTTATACAATAGAGGAAAAACTAGTATTACATCTAAATTCTAATCTCAGTTTAGCTAGATAAACTAGTACTCATTCAGTTCAAGTAAGGTCTGCTGATCTTATCTTAGTGACTAAGCTGGTAAATGTAGTTTTTCTCTGTTATAAATAAATTCATTCACTCGTAGTTTTTTTAAGCTGTATAGGATTAGCTAGTTAAGCCCGTTAGGTGAGTGGTTAGATTGTTGGACTAGTAATATTTTTGATTAGGCCCGAAAGCTTGTTGGGTATTGGGCTAAGTTTTAGTAAAAAAAACTAATACGTTTCTTTTAATATGCGTATTCTAATGTCACATTTAAATGAAATTTAGTTTTATAAACGTTAGTTTTTGAGATTGTATTAACATTTAGTTTTTATAAAAAGTATTTTTACTCTTATGGAAATAGATTTAGTGTTACAATTTGTATGATTTTTAGATTCGTAGTATAAACTAGTAGTTTATATTTTTATACTTTGAGCATTTAAATGTCGTACTTGCTAAGTGTTTTTTAGTTAGTACGTATACGTAGTAGCTAGATAATATTTTACTTTTTCTACATGCTTTGTGCCAATTAGAACTAGATTACCATTCAATTTTTAATACCAAAAACAATCAAGTCAAGCTTTAAATTGTTATATCAATTCGATAAGACCGAGAGACAACTACACTAAAAAGACAAATATTAAATGGCGCCGCTACCGGTTCTTTTCGTGAAGATTAACGTTTTCGAGTGAGACGATTGGATTTTGGGATCCGTTCACTTTGTGAACGTTATTTTTACGTATTATAAATCAAAAAGATAAAAAAAATCAAAAAGATAAAAATACAAAAAAATAAAAAATCACAAAAATCAATTCTTTTCCTAAAGAATTGAACCAAAAAAATAAAAAAAATCCAAAAAGTAATTTTTTTCCTAAAAGATTACACCCAAAAATATATATTATATCGGTTTTCATCGTTTTTACGTACATATAGTATTTTTCTTTAAAAAAAATAAAAAATACAAAAATATTTTCTCTATATTATTATATGTAAATACGTATACGTATAAGAACAACCAATACACATATCTTCCATAAGTATTGCCGAGGCAATACACCGTGTTAGGGGGCGTTCCGGTCCTTGACACGTGTATCGATCGAATTTAATTAAGCAAGAATAGATAAATACTTCCAATAGGCAATAATTCAAAGAATACAAACTACAAAGTGAATAGAAATGCGATGTGCTATAAAATGCCATCTAAGGGTCAATAGGTACTTAAGTGCTTCACGCCACCTAACCCCCCATTCACTAGTGCGTATTCTAAGAAGGAAGGCTTTATTGGGGGTCTTGCACCCAAGTAGTAATTACATATATTATACTTTCTTGTGGATATTTCATATCGAAACTCGAAGAGGATAATCCTTTTCTCTTCAAAGTCGACCGAGAGCTTATCTCTCACTCCTCGAGTTTACTTACACGTGTACTCGCACACGTGTAAACATACCACCTTTGATGTATTACTTCCTTCCCCGAGGAAGCTTTTAGACGTCATTTCACTTGTATATACATTCGACCATTTTGCCACACATGGATAATCGTCCTATTTTGGAGATATTACAAGAAGAGCATTATCGAGCTGTGTATGGGCCTTGTGCGACTTGTGTAGGACCGCATGGTGCAAATAATTGTCATCTATACGCGAGCGATTATGATCAAGGGTTTAATGAGGATTTTCAAAATCAAGAATTTTTAAATCAAGACGATTTTCAAAATGAAGCGAATTTTCAAAGTCATAATCAAACAACCTTTCACAATCAAGGCATTTTTCATTTCTTAAGTAAAGACGCTTTTAACTTTGTAATGCAAGCACTTGAGAAAATGAAAGAGGCAACTGATCCGAACATCTTAGGCTTGCGAACACACGTCTTACAATTCATGAGACCGAACGATGCTTTACCTGATGATGAGACTTCTTTGAGAGTAGATGTTGAGGATGATACACTTAGTGATGTTCCTATTATAGACCCTTTGATGTGTGTCTAAACACCCATCTTTTCTACCACTTAATTACAATAATAACCGGACCTAAACGTGTATTTTATGTCTTTTATGTCGGAATTATGCGTGGTTTGTGTTTTTGTTGTGATTTAGGACGAAAAGGTGAAAAGTGGAGAAAACACGGGAATTCACGGGCATTTACGGACTTTTATTGAAGAAAAAGATGAAAGACGAAGTCAAGAAGTCAAAAGTGGATAAAGAACGGAAGTCCAAGACCAATTCTGAAGATTTATCGAAGAAAAAGTCAAAAGACGAAAGTTTACTTAAAGCCGAGGAACTCAAGTCTTATTTATCGAAGTATTAAAAGACGAGTCCAAAGAAATCCCGAGCCAAAAGTCATCACATTCCAAGATTAACAAAAAGATTAAGAAGGAAGGACTTGATGGTGCAATTAACAAGAAAGGAAGGAGGGAGGAAGCTTCCCCTAACCTCTCCCCTAATCACCTATAAATACTCTCATTTTCATTTCATTTAGCTTTGTTGACTAATAGTGACAATTAGTTCTTCCATGGTTGGTGGCTTGACAAACCATTCTTCCACTTTCATTTATGCACCTTTATTTACTTGTTATTTAAATACATGTTTTGCACCTTTAATTACCTTTTAATTCCAAGTAAGTTTTTAATTTGTGTTCTTTAAATTCTTGTCTTTACCTTTCTTTATCATTTGATCAAGTTCTTTTTATCAATCTCATTCTACCTTTCTCTCTTTTTGTTTCGGCTTGAATTTCGGATTAAGCAAGTTTGCTTAATTCATTTGCTTATTTTGATTAAAGCTTCGTCCTTTTTATCTCCTCATACGAAATAAGCCACGAGATTGACAACCTTGTGTGCTTATTTGGTATTTTGTTTAAGTGTTTTAAAAGTTTTCTTTAAAGTTCCGATTTTTAAGCTTGAATTCCATCTACATTTCGTCATTTAAAATTTTAAAAGCTTTTAACTTTTTAGCTTATTGTCATGTTTTGATTCCATTTCATTCAAGTTCTTGGTCACGGCTTATTAGAAGTAGCTTATTTAGAATTGTGCTTATTACGAATTTGGTACTCCATCGGAAAGCTAGGGTTTTCCACATTGCGACGGTTGAAACTCCACATTCCGATAGTGACAGTGTTGGGATAAAGGGTTTTGCAATCCGATCCGGGATTGCGATAGGTGGAACTTTTCCTCATTCCGATCTGGGGATTGCGATCGCATATTGCGATCGCTCTTTCCGACGGCTCTTGAGGCTTGCTTAGACGAAGCGCTGCCCAATTTTCCCTAGCCACATTTCGATCTGGACCTCATTCCGATAGGTACATTCCGACAGGTTACATCTTGGTATTCCGATAGCATACATTTCGATCTGGACTGCATTGCGATCTGAGGGTGTTGGGCTATTCGATCTGAAAAGGTGACATATTCCGATCTGGGTTTCTTCAACATTTCGATAGGTGGTGTGTTCATTCCGATGGTAGGTTGATCGGAATATATTCCGATCTGGGTTAACTTTTATGTTTTGTCTTGTTTAACTTCTAGTTTATGTCTAATTTAATTTCCGTCACGCTTTTATTTTTTGAGTCATTTAATTATTTTACTTCCCGTCACGTTTTTAAATATTGCACACTTTCGTTTAATTAGACTTAGATTTATTTTAACGCACTTATATTTTTTATATACTTGCCCTTTACTTTAACGACATTTACTTTTAAGTCTTTGCACATTTAAATTTAAAACCAACCAAAAATATTTGTTCCACCAAAATAAAACTGAGTCACATAGAAAACTAAGATCAATTCGATTAGACCAACACAACGAACACTTAATCTTTTTAACCTGAGTAAAATCCGAGTTATTAAATGGCGCCGCTGCCGGCTCTTTTCGTTAAGATCAATAGTTTTCTGTGAGAAACACGTTGCTTTTTGGGATCCGTTCACTTGTGAACGTTATTTTTCTTGCATAAAAAAATTCAAAAATAATAAAAAATAAAAATTGATAAAAATCCATAAAAATTGAAAATTTCAAAAATCCAAAAATATTTTATCTTTCTTGTGTATATATATTGTCTTTGTGTTTGGTTTCTTTCTCTTTTGCATTTTCAGGTGTATGCGTACTAGATCTTCTAATTATCAAGAGCCCGAGCCTCAAGAAGATTTAGATATGGCAGGTGTTAACAACAACAACATGCCACCGCACCTCAATAATAATAATAATAACAACAATGCTCTTCCACAGCCCGATCTTCGGACCATGGAGGAACTTTGTCAACCAACAATGTTTGGACGAGGAGGACCGATTGCGCCGATGCAAATCAACGCTCCTGAGTTTTCGTTGAAGCACCATATGATTCAGCAAGTGCAAACAAACCCATTCCGTGGACTGCCTGATGATGATGCCAACAAACACCTCGACAAGTTCATTACAATCACCCAAAGCATGAAGTTGCCTGGTGCCACAATGGATGTTCTCCGCTTACAACTCTTCCCGCATACTTTATCGCATCATGCCGAGAAATGGTTTGATCGTCTCCCGAAGAATTCTATTCACACTTGGGATGACATGACTCAACGCTTTCTATCGCGCTACTTTCCACCATCCATGGTCACAAGCCTTCGCAATCAGATTAGCGGTTTCATGCAAGATCCCGATGAATCTCTTTTTGATGCTTGGGAGAGATATAATGTCTTGATCGACCGTTGTCCAAACCACAACATGCTTCCCGTCACATTGATTGATACTTTCTACAACGGATTGACTTTTCGCGATCGTGATACGATCAATGCAGCCGCCGGTGGCACATTCATGAAAAGGAGACCCGAGGAGTGTAGAGAGCTTATTGAGAACATGACTACTCACCACAAAAACTGGGATTCCTCTGCGTCTTCTAGGAACAACCCGAGAGTCAATGTTTCCTCAACCTCAGCAAACCCTGAGATGACCGAACTCACCCGCATGATGACTGAAATGAGCAAAAGTATTACGCTTCTCGCTTCAAATCAACAACAACAACAAGTTAAAGCGGTTGCTAATCCTTGTGAAACATGCGGCGGTCCTCACTCATACACCGATTGTCCTTCGACACAAGGAAATCCGGAAAATGTGTATGCAGCTTACGGTAATTATTCACCGGAAAATTACCAAGCTAGACAACAAGGGGATAGAAACCTGCTGAGTTACCGTTCTAACAACTACCTTTCACCCGGTTTTTCTCCTCAAAACCAAAACCCCGCCAACAACTACACTAGAAGCAACCTAATCCCACCAAGAGCTTCTAATCCTTATCACCCACCCGCCCAACAAACCCCACCCATTAATCCCGATGTTGAGGCCATCATGAGAACCCAAGGTGAGCAAATCAAGAACTTGCAGAGCCAAATTATCAATCTTAAAGGAGATATTACCAAGCAAGGAAATGAGATAAGATCCGAGCTTCGAGATAATATTCAATCCTCTTTCAGCAATCAAACCAATGATTTGAAGAATATGCTTGCTAGTTTCTTGCCAGCTGCTCAACCTTCTACTTCAAGTTCTCTACCTTCAAACACTGTCACTAATCCGCGAGCCAATGTGAGTGCTATTACTACTCGTAGTGGAGTCACCATTGTAGGACCACCAACCCCACCCCCATCATCTACACCTCCTCCACCACCCTGTATCCCTACTCCTCCTACACTTAGTATTAGTGCACCATTACCGTCTCCGCCTCGACGTGATGAAGTTCCCACCAATGATCCTTCAACATCTCAACCTTTACCTACACCTGTACCTTCACCACCCAAACCCAATATCCCTTATCCTTCTCGCTTGGGCAAGAACAACATGCTAAACAAGGAGGACGCTCAAGTGACTAGCTATATCAAGATGATTTCTCAAATGAATTTCAACATTAGCTTTCTTGAAGCACTTGTCCACATGCCCAAATTTGTTAAAGCATTTAAGGAATTGCTTAACAACAAGGAGAAGCTGATTGAACTCGCCAACACACGCTTAAATGAAAACTGCTCTGCAGTTATTCTTAAAGAACTTCCGGAAAAACTTGGAGATCCCGGTCGTTTTGTGTTGCCTTGCGTGTTCAACAAAACTGAAGAATTTACTGCCCTTGCTGATCTCGGGGCTAGTATTAATTTGATGCCCTTGAGTGTTTGGAAAACACTATCATTGCCCGACCTCACTCCAACAAAGATGACTCTTGAACTTGCAAATCGCACTCTCGCTTACCCTGTTGGTATAGCCGAAGACGTGTTCATTAAAGTAGGCACATTTACTTTCCCGGTCGATTTTGTTGTAGTTGATTATGAAATGGACCCTCGTATTCCTTTAATACTTGGTCGGCCATTCTTGAAAACCGGACGTGCTTTAATAGATGTGGCCGAAGGTGAGTTAATCTTACAAGTCGGGGATGATGCAAAAGTTTTCAAAATGGGGAAGCTTACTAGTTTAACTTTTGGAGGCCGAGAATCAGTGAATATGATTAATGTACTAGATGACTTTACCGTCTACGAAAATCCTCTATTCGACTCTTGCATCGATAATCCACTTTTTCATGATGATATGGATGATTCTCCCCCTACTTTGGACGCTTCTCCCATTTTTGATTCTCCACCGGTCTTCGATGCTTATGATGATGATGATTCTAGCTCAGACTCGGATGATTTTGATTGTACTTCTGAGTATCCCGAGCTACCCAATTTCGATGATTTTGATGAGGCTGATACTCTATCGAGCGATTCTTCACATGATGAAGATCCTCCATCATCACTCGATCCTACTTTGGACGATTATTCATTTGAGGAAGATTTCTCTGAATTTCTCAACACATACTTCCCTCATGAGAGTGATGCACCTCCTTTGGACTTTGAAGATTATCGTCTTAATCCTACTTTGGATCTGAAGAGCATTTTGTCAAAGGAGAAGAAACCGGTTGACACCGAAATCCGTTGCACGTATGATTTAACACCTCTTTGTCCCACTTCTGAGGACGAGGTTGTGCTTCTTTGCGGATCTTCTTCACACTCGGCTGAGCCTGAGTGCTATTTTCCCCTAAAGGAAAAGGTGTTCGATCCCGGTATTGAAGTTTTTAAGCCATCTCAGTATCCACCTGATGAAATAAAAGGAAATATCTTTGGAAATTCTGAGGACATGCTTGCTCCACTTCCTACTTGCTTCCACCGTGCTCCATCACTGCTTCAGGGAACCTTGCCACTTCTCTTTTGGCTTGCCCTTTTCGCCTTAAGCTCTTGCTTATTGATGGATGAAAACTATGTCTTTGATCCTGGTGGATGTGTTTCATGCTTCTTCCGTTGATGATCAAGGTCGAGTCAGGCTCACGACTCGGTAAACAAAAACCAAGCGCTTCTTGGGAGGCAACCCATGCATCTATCTTTCCGCTTTCTTTACCATAAGTGTAGGGGGACCCTTTGGATTGCTATTTCCTCTCCTCACTTCTTAATCAGGGATTCGAGCTTCAATGATCCACTCTTGATGATTCTTGACGACCCGTGATTCCATGTTCTACGTCTTCCCGGTTCTATCCTAAACTCTTTTCGATTCACTATTTTATATTTTCTCAATATTAAAATAGGAATCCCTTTAGTTGTCTTTTCCTTAGCGAGATTTAAACAACGTGCACAATGTCCTAAGTGTAGGGGAGTTTACTCCCAAATGCTTAAACATTGAGGACAATGTTTATCTTAAGTGTAGGGGGGACTTCTATCGAAGTTAAGTGGTCTTTTCCTTGTTTTTGTCCTCATTTTAACCGGAAAATCAATTTTTCGACATTTTTCAAAATTTTTGATCTATTTTGGCCTATTAGTTTTTCCCTTTTGTATAGTTATTTTCTTTCTTTGCTAGAATAAATGTTTAATAAGTGGTTTTAATTTTCAAAACGTTGTGAATCTTTTGACTCAATCCGAGTTTACTCTAGCTAGTATCCTTAACATGTTTAAGTCAAGTTTTGCTAGGCTTTTATATAGGGAGCTATAAAACGCGAAAGTCTTGACTCTCGCGGGTTAAGAACAAGAACTTTTCGCAAGTTCCTATAATTGATCCTAGAGAGTCGTTTATCAAGGGAACTTTAAGATGCGATTTCTAAACTTGAAAGAGTCTAAGAATTTGCAAGATCCTATAGGCGACTCGAAAACCCAAAATTTTGATTTAATAGGCTAAGTATCCACGAGTCTCATTACTTGAGATTTTAAACTGTGGAGAACGAGAGATGATAGAGCCAATTATAAGTTCGGTATTCTTTCGTGAATTTATGTGAGTTAATTATGAGCCTATTCTCCCATCGCTTGCTAATAATTTATTTGCTAATAAATAAGGTTGTACGATTTGAAAAGTTACTTAGCTTCTAGCCCCAGATCGTTTAAAAGTTGCTCGGTAATGACGAGAGTTCATAGCCAAGGCATAACTTATGAAGCGGGGCGCGAAGATTGGCGAGTCCGAAAAGGCCCTAACAAGGCATGAGGGCTATGTTTTGTTGCTAAAGATCCAAAAGTGATGTGAAGAATCATTTATCAATAATCAATATGAAGGATCGAGACACACGACGAAAAGCAAAAACTCCCAAAAAGTCATGGAGAAGTGTATCCGAAAAGACCCTAACAAGGTATGAGGATAAATAGATCCAAGTCAATAAAGGAGGCGGATCGTTGTATATCAAAATCCAAAATAAAGATTGGAGAAAAATGAAGAAGTCGTGGTCCATATATGAAGAATCTCTCAAAAATTCCAAGTGAAGAAATTCCAATGATGAAGAGGAGACCATTATTTCATGAACGTCTCTCAAGATTTGAAGTATGAAGTCGCTGCCAAATATCGGCCCGAGAAAGGTCTCAAATCGCGAACCAAGTTATGCCAAGATATGAACTTTCTGATATCCCGAGAAGCAGTTTTAAAAGATTTGGTCCTTTAGCTAACTATTGATTAAATCGTGCACTTTATTTTCAGACTAAATAACTATCTTAATAAGTCAAACAATGCATCCTCGTGATCATTCAAGACAAATAATAAAATATAAGAGATACCCATAGGAATAAGGGAGTCTAAGTGAGTAATTGGCCCACATGAGTTCGTGTTAGTTTACTAACTTATAATAACAATGATCTCGTTTTTAAGCTTGGTTTGGAGAAAGTGAAAAGTTGAGGATGATGATTATTCATGACATTTTCAAAACACAAGGTATGCTTTTTGCTTTGCATTTTTATAATTTTCTATCTCTTTAATAAAGGCCAATGTGGGTTGATCATGATGAAAAGTGTAAACATGCTTTGTAACTAATGCATTGCATGAGGACATTGCAATGGTCAAGTGTAGGGGATTTGATGTGTGTCTAAACACCCATCTTTTCTACCACTTAATTACAATAATAACCGGACCTAAACGTGTATTTTATGTCTTTTATGTCGGAATTATGCGTGGTTTGTGTTTTTGTTGTGATTTAGGACGAAAAGGTGAAAAGTGGAGAAAACACGGGAATTCACGGGCATTTACGGACTTTTATTGAAGAAAAAGATGAAAGACGAAGTCAAGAAGTCAAAAGTGGATAAAGAACGGAAGTCCAAGACCAATTCTGAAGATTTATCGAAGAAAAAGTCAAAAGACGAAAGTTTACTTAAAGCCGAGGAACTCAAGTCTTATTTATCGAAGAATTAAAAGACGAGTCCAAAGAAATCCCGAGCCAAAAGTCATCACATTCCAAGATTAACAAAAAGATTAAGAAGGAAGGACTTGATGGTGCAATTAACAAGAAAGGAAGGAGGGAGGAAGCTTCCCCTAACCTCTCCCCTAATCACCTATAAATACTCTCATTTTCATTTCATTTAGCTTTGTTGACTAATAGTGACAATTAGTTCTTCCATGGTTGGTGGCTTGACAAACCATTCTTCCACTTTCATTTATGCACCTTTATTTACTTGTTATTTAAATACATGTTTTGCACCTTTAATTACCTTTTAATTCCAAGTAAGTTTTTAATTTGTGTTCTTTAAATTCTTGTCTTTACCTTTCTTTATCATTTGATCAAGTTCTTTTTATCAATCTCATTCTACCTTTCTCTCTTTTTGTTTCGGCTTGAATTTCGGATTAAGCAAGTTTGCTTAATTCATTTGCTTATTTTGATTAAAGCTTCGTCCTTTTTATCTCCTCATACGAAATAAGCCACGAGATTGACAACCTTGTGTGCTTATTTGGTATTTTTTTAAGTGTTTTAAAAGTTTTCTTTAAAGTTCCGATTTTTAAGCTTGAATTCCATCTACATTTCGTCATTTAAAATTTTAAAAGCTTTTAACTTTTTAGCTTATTGTCATGTTTTGATTCCATTTCATTCAAGTTCTTGGTCACGGCTTATTAGAAGTAGCTTATTTAGAATTGTGCTTATTACGAATTTGGTACTCCATCGGAAAGCTAGGGTTTTCCACATTGCGACGGTTGAAACTCCACATTCCGATAGTGACAGTGTTGGGATAAAGGGTTTTGCAATCCGATCCGGGATTGCGATAGGTGGAACTTTTCCTCATTCCGATCTGGGGATTGCGATCGCATATTGCGATCGCTCTTTCCGACGGCTCTTGAGGCTTGCTTAGACGAAGCGCTGCCCAATTTTCCCTAGCCACATTTTGATCTGGACCTCATTCCGATAGGTACATTCCGACAGGTTACATCTTGGTATTCCGATAGCATACATTTCGATCTGGACTGCATTGCGATCTGAGGGTGTTGGGCTATTCGATCTGAAAAGGTGACATATTCCGATCTGGGTTTCTTCAACATTTCGATAGGTGGTGTGTTCATTCCGATGGTAGGTTGATCGGAATATATTCCGATCTGGGTTAACTTTTATGTTTTGTCTTGTTTAACTTCTAGTTTATGTCTAATTTAATTTCCGTCACGCTTTTATTTTTTGAGTCATTTAATTATTTTACTTCCCGTCACGTTTTTAAATATTGCACACTTTCGTTTAATTAGACTTAGATTTATTTTAACGCACTTATATTTTTTATATACTTGCCCTTTACTTTAACGACATTTACTTTTAAGTCTTTGCACATTTAAATTTAAAACCAACCAAAAATATTTGTTCCACCAAAATAAAACTGAGTCACATAGAAAACTAAGATCAATTCGATTAGACCAACACAACGAACACTTAATCTTTTTAACCTGAGTAAAATCCAAGTATTACCCTTCCATCTCTCCACCGACTATACTTGAGCCATACACACCTTCATCACCTTTACCTCACATGGGACCCACCGACTCTTTAACCATGGGGGACGAGCCTCTTAGAACTAATAAAAACACCAATTCGGATGAATTAACCTCTTCTAGTGTTGAGAACCTTATCCCAATCCAAGGAGAGCTTGAGAGGGTTTCCAATGAACCATATGACGAGCTTTGTATTGATACTTCTTCTCCTCATGATCACATTGAGATTTCATCACATATTGACCTTCATGCTACTACTAGTGATTTTGGTGACTTTGATCTTGATGGATTGTTTAAAGAAAGGGATAATGAGATTGAGGAAGAGTTTGTGAAAGACTTTCCACAAATAGAGGATGAAAATTGTGACTCTAGTGACGCATCTTATGCTATATCATCCGATGACTTGTCTTGTCAAGATAACATTCCTAATTTGGATGAAGAGTTTGCTCCTATAAGAAAAGTGGATCCTTCTCCTCTACCACCTTATGATTCTTGTGATGAAACCTTTGATGATCTTTCTGATAGTGATGAGTCTTTTACTTCTGATGATGATGACTCTATTTCTTCTATGACTCCTTCACCTATTCCTCTAAGTGATTGTGTGATACATTCAAATCCTCTTTTTGAGACATGTTTTGATAACCCACTTTTTGAGGAGTGTGAAGAACCTAATAATGAGTCTATAGAAGAAGAACCCTTGATTGATCATCCTTCACTGGTTTTTGAGGATACACCTATTGATTTTCATGATCATATCATCCCTTTGAGTGATTCTCTCATTAATACACCTCCTTTTGAGCCTTATGTTCCCACCCTCCCACCCTTGAAGTTGGTTATTGATGAAGATCCTT
>JANFOE010001940.1:0-227656 GCA_025667525.1 Glebionis coronaria
GAGATGTTTTCAGAGTTTTATTAGTATTTAAATGTTTGAATTTTGTTAGGGCAGAATACGTAGCTAATCTGTATGCCAAATAAGAATCTATAAGTGATGTGACCGTTTAAGAAACACTAATAGCACTTCCAGCGCTGTAGTTTGTTGAACACAGATAAGTATAACCACTACATTATATTTACTGGAACACATGATGGCAGTCAGTAACTGTTAGAGGATAAATATGACCCAACCCGACATGTGAAGTGCCTTCTTTAAGTAAGTTAGGTTGTTAAAATGCTATTAGATGTTGGTGCTGATCCAAATTTGATTGATGTTAATGGGGATCGTCCCGTGGATGTAGTTATGGTTTCACCAAAGCTCCCTCATGAAAAAGACCCTCAGAGAACTTTTTGGAGCCGAGGTTTAAGTACCCGATTTAAATCCAGATCTTGGAGCAGATGTTGAAGTGTCAGTTCTAAATCTAGATCTTGGAGCTGATGGTGAAGTTCCGTTTTAAATCAAGATCTTAGAGTTGATGGTGAAGTGCTTGCTTTAAATTCCGATGATGGAGCTGATGGTGAAATGCTCGCTTTGAATCAATCTTGGAGCTGATGGTGAAATACCTGTGATGGAAACGGGATCTGAACCCACCATATCCTGAAAATGGGATCTCCTGAAACAGATCCACAGGTTCTCCAAGAAATCTGACTTTTAATGATACCAAGAGAGAGTACCTTGTTGACCCATCATTACCTGACATCAAGAATAGTATCTAATCAACCGATGAGTTCAGGATGTACTCCTTTTAGTTTCGACCATGTTCTCGTCTTACTCTCATGATTGGACTGAATGCCCTTTTGTGCATCCTGGTGAAAACGCGCGCAAACGTGATCCAAGAAAGTACCATTACAGCTGTGTCCCGTGTCCTGACTTCAGAAAAGGAACGTATAGAAGAACTGACATGTGTGAATATGCTCACGGTGTTTTTGAGTGTTGGCTACATCCTGCTTAATACAGGACTCGCCTTTGTAAAGACGGGACCAACTGCAATAGACGTGTGTGTTTCTTCGCTCACACACAAAAAGAGCTTCCCCCATTATTTGTGTCTACACTTTGCTGCAGCTATGAGTGTGATGCCGGGCTCAGGGCCTGGAGGGATTTCATCTTTTACACCACCCATGTCTCCATCTGGTAATGGTATGTCGAGTATAAATTTGGCTCAACCGAATGTCCCATCATTACATTTACCAGGAGGCATTCTTCAATCAAGCCGTTTAATATCTTCATTAAATGCTCGTGACATGCCATCTGATCAAGAATTGAATCTTCAGCTTTTAAACGAGCAGTTAAGGAAACAAAGATCAATTTTAACCCCTACAAAACTTAACGACATCTTTGTAGCTGAGAGCTCGTCTCCTAGGTTTTCTGACCAGCCTGTTTTTTCACCCAGACACAAGGCATCAGTATTTAATCAATTTCAACAGCAACAGAGTATGTTGTCACCAATTAACACAAACTTCCCACCAAAAAGCGGGCCTTTTTCGATTCAGTCTCCATGAAGGATGTCACCTAGAAGCGTTGACCCTATTTATTCAATGAGCTCTCGGATTTCTATGTTGGCAACAACAATTCAAGAGTTTAAGCTCACGTGAACTTAGATCAAGATCTGGGTTCATCGTGGGTGGTTCGAGTGAGGGTCTTGACCCTTGGTCTCAATGGGGTCTCCTGGTAATGAGAAACCTGATCAGGGAGTTAATCTAGATGAATTTTGTAAGCTTAGGAGGTCACCGTCCTTTGAGATTAATGGTGGAAACAACAGAGAAGAGACTGATCTATCGTGGGTTCAATCACTTGTGAAAGAAAACACGAGATGAAGGAAAAGGTGGGAGCTTATGGCGGTGGGTCATCTTCTGTTGATGACATCGGTAGTGAAGGTTTAAACACACAGATTGAACAAGTCGGGTTGGGTCATGTTTATACACTAAAAGTAACGACTTTCCTGTTACTGGTGCATATAAATTAATTAACTGGTACATGATAACATAATCCTTGGTTTATTAATTTAACTGGTACTAAAAATGTAACTTAAATATATTTTGAATTTCTTAATTTTTTACCAGTTAATTAATAAAGATATTCATAGTCCCAAAACGAAAGAAACTATGATATGTTGTAAATTAATATTCAGAATTAAACTATAGTCAACCGACCAAATGTGACAACAAAGAAAAATGTAATATCTTACGACTATATATGAACCAGTTAATTAGGTACAATTAATTAACCAGTTAATCCACCTTAAATAATTATATATGCACAAATTATCATGAATAAGATGGTTGAGAACAGAGGTATATAAATCTTTGGACTGCTCGCACTAAAAAACTAAATGGTTCCGGCTTGGAAGAAAATGCGTAACTACTTAGCCCCGATGATAGCCTTGCAGAGATAATAAGGAATATGTGTGCAACTAGATAATATGTGTGCAGATAGACTTGATGGTGTTCTGGATCACATATTCAGAACATCTCAGGTATTTCCAGTTATTATTTCGTAGGAGTGGCAAGATGGTCAGGTCATCGGTTGGGTCACATGTTATAGCAGGTTTAGATGGAAATGAACCACATCGGGTTGGTGGACATAGAAACTTTTTTTTGTTCTATAAGTTTTTTGGGAAATAAATTTCTTAATTATAAAAGCGAAAACAAAATTGTTACAATTTTAATTAAAAAAATTTAATACCGATTAGGACCGCTGAATATCACTTCATGCATTCTAATTTGATTGCTTTAAGACATTGTTGAAATACCATGAGATATCATTTGTAATATGTGCAGTACATTAGCAATAAGGATAGTTTAGTTTTATTTACATGTAACAAGAATTGGTATACCCAGAAACTGATTACTTATGTTATCTTTTGCGTATACATAAGAAACATATCGATCTTCCGTGATTTGCAGGTAAAATTTGCATCTTATTTAAGACTTTTAATATTATCTTGAGTCACACATATATATCAAACCAAAGTTCATTTAATTTAAATATTTCGCACCTAATCTATATTTGATCAATCCACCACGGATACTGATAATCAAGGATTCGATGAAGTAGGCCATCTTACTAAACCCAGTTACCATTTACTGAATAATTATCTTTACAGGAAAGTGATGTTAGGTAATATTGTATTTTTGGTTTCGACGTCGAGGTCATTTTGACCGCATATCTCGCAATTGTAATGAAATATGCACAAGGAGAACTATTTGAACGAATATGTGATGCTTGTCGTTTCCATAACATGAGGTGTGTAGCTAATGCGATAACTTTCTTTGTATAAAGTATCAATGAGACAGGGAATTGAATATGGCGGATATTGTTTGTTGCAGGCACCCAATGTTTTCAGACCCGGTCGATCCAGCTGGTCAACAGGTTGATCCGGTTCCGATCGAAAAAACGGGTCATATTAATCAGGATTCATATTTTTGAAACCCGGTTAGACCCGCCATATGATTTGAGGTGATCCGGATCAAACCGGTTCTCGGGACCCGACCGGGTTTCGATTTTTTCATGTTTTTTTGGAAAAAATTATGTAAAATTTTTATATATTTGCAATGAAATTTTATTTGTACATGTTATATTGGTTGGTAATAGTTTGTATATTTAACATACGGACCCGGCAACTTTACAAAATCAATGTAAAAACAAGTTTTTAAAACATTGCATGCACCACGTATCACATGTGTTCAATTTGTAATATTTTCTTTGTATATACTATATTATGTATATCAACAATTAAGGTGAAATTGATTCTATACATAATGCTATTAACTATTTTAAAAGAAAAAAATTCACGAATGCACAAACGCATATATAGAGGAAGCTACACTGAAGGCAATAATAATCACTTGATCCTAACCTGACCCTATAAATTATGAGGTTATCAGGTTTTGGTTCAAAACAGGTCAAATTAAATTGGATTGAGTTCTCGAGTTGTTATCGGGTTGTGAAGAGTTCATGCCGAAACATAAAATAGAGAACAATGAATTAAATTCTGTCTCATCAAAACATTTGAAGTACTCTTTAGTCATATGTGAATAAATTTCTGTCTCATCGAATAATTTAAAGTACTCTTTAGGCATATATCAACTATATTATGTTGTTACATTAATGACTTGCTGATGCAAACTTGCTAATCATCATAACCAATTTGAAGATGCAAAGTTGGTAATTCAAATATAGAGACGCACCTTCTAATTTTTTTTAATTTTTTTGAAAAGCTCAGTAATTAAGAACTAAAACTAATGCTATCTATGTCTTACTTTTATTGTTTTCATTTGAATTTTTGAAATTTTATTTTTTTCAACTTTGATCTTTAATAAGTTTATTTGTGTTATATAATACTTGATAAAAATAATATTAAAGAAAATATTTTTAAAACTAATCCATTCATATAACACAAACCAAAGTATTTAAAATCAAAGTTAAAAAAAATAATAATTTAAAAAGTCAAATGAGGACAATTAAAGTAAGACAAAGAAAGTATATAAGACAAAAAAAATTCAGGTCAACTCAATAACTTTATAACAAATTATTTAAACCCCAACCCCACCATATTAAGCTTTGGGTTTGTTGTGTTGACTCGATAAGCTAAGTTGAACCCGAATCAACCTGATTTTATAAGGCTTTATCGGGTTCGGGTCAGATCGGGTTGACCCATTTAACACCCTTATAATACGATATAACTTTAATGAGTTTGCCTTATGAGAAATGCTACACTTACTCTAATTTTACAAAAAAATCTTCACACAATAACTTGTCATTCTTTTGGTTGGTGGTTTGTTTTTTAACTTCTCTTTCTTCTCTTTTATTAAACCAATCAAAATTTAGAAAAGTAATTGTGTAAAGATTTTTTGTAAAACTTATGTGAGTGTAGTATTTCTCTTGCCTTATATTGTAGATGATACCTTATTTTCTTAATTTTTTAACTTTTATTTTAAAAGGCTTAGGATAAGAATAATGCCTCGAATACGGGGTTTAAAGGAATAATTTTTTATAAAGGATTAGCTAACTTGAATGGATACTATATGGCGAACGTCTAGATGCCGTCATCAGTTTCCCTTAATATCTTTGGACTAACTTCGCTCACTTTGAGACTACTGCTTGAGTAGAGCTTATTGAAAGTGAAAGCAAAGTATGCTTACAATAAAGTTTCTTATCAAAATTACGACCAAGTAATGTTACATTCTACTTAAGGATGGAACTTTTGATTTGCAGGTGGAGATGGATAGGTTTTGTGATGATTTAATATCCATTAGATAAGAAATCACACAGATTAAGAAATAAATCATAGTAAACGACCAGCACACTGCTAATTGTCTATAAATTAGAAGGAGACTAATATTTATGTCATAATATGAAATATATATTTTCTCAAGTAAATACATATAACCTATGTTATTTTTGTTGTTAATAAGTTAAATAAATAATTTTTGTATATTTGTAATTGATTTTTATTTATTAAAAATTTTATGTACATTAAAAACATATAACACTAAAGTCATGAAAAATCATGTATTAAAAACTAATTATACTAATGAAACCGTAAAATAACAAATGGTATGCTTAAAGAAAATCATGACTAATAATGCATTGAAACACAATAAAACTAAACAAATATTTACCAAAAAAATAATTAAGAAAAATCATAATTCATGCATGTCAATCGAAAAAAGTAAATCAACAATTAGAAGTCATACCCGTCCACCGGACGGGTTTTGCCACTAGCATAACAAATTCATATCTTATTAAAGCTAAAAGGGCCAGTTGTGATGTTTGTTGTGGATGTAGCATACATTACACCCCTCATATAGCAACATTAATTTCTTACCACACTCAAATTATAATAGACGCTCTTCAAATGTGATTTTTGTTTCAGCCCCTTGAAGTAAATGCAATGGCGTGTGAAAATCCTGATATTTGCAGAAAGAATATTAAGTGTATTTCTTCTCCTGGAATACATAGCACATAGATGGTGTTTGCTTCTATCGTGATTGGCGGTCCTTTAACTTAGAAAAACTATATTAATATCAAAAGATTTAAGCATTTCATATGATTTGGTTATAGGGTAATAGCACAGACCAAGACTACTCATAGAAGAATACACAAACACAAGTGATAGGTTATATGGATATAGGCACACGTTTAAGCCAGAGTATATACACATGTTTCAGTATATGCATCTGGTCCAAAATGGGAATGTAAATGCACATCTTACTATTTGCAAGTGCTGCTGAAGCCATGGCACGTTGATTGTGTTCGCCTCTGCAGTTCCATTTAGGTGTCTGCAACAGGTTGACAAAACCTTTTTATTTTGTGCCTCTCCTCCCTTATCTTCCCTAACGTTCAGAGAAGTATACCAGACCATTTTACGCAATGCCTGAGTAGACATTCTAGGCGGTGCCTGATCAGACAGGTCCTTTATAGGCAATGCCCAAGCAGACACACCCTTTTTAGGCAGTGACCGAGGAGAAGAAACCTTATCAGCTGGTACCTGAGTGAACGAAATCTTTTCAGGAGATGCTTACAGGTTCTTTCGATTAGAAACATATGTGCCAATTCAATCATTCAATATTTTTGTTTCAATAGCAAGTTTTCATGAAAGGTACTTTTTTATAAGTACTCACATACTTTGATTGATTTTTTGTAACAACTCATATAATTTATAAAAAAGTAGTTGATTTCTGAAGCGATTTTAATACTATAATAGGCATAAACAGCATCACTTAGTCTTTGGATAAGGTTATAAGCTTAGCCTTGTGAGCTTATTGGACATATTTGTTTTTTTATGATGTTGCAGACATCCAAATGGCAAGAGAAAATAGATGCTCACCAATGATCACGCGCTCAACATGCGGTGAAAATATTTTCAAGATCATCACTCTGTTTATAGTAGAGTGTTGTATAGCTTTCATTTATGTACATTTACTTGCATGATTGATAGACCAAAAACCTTCCCTCTGTTGTCTATCCATAAAATGAGAGACCGTGAATCGATCGGTGTTACCTACACCTGAAGGTATGTCACCTCTTGTTGCATGTTTCTTTATTTCGTAGCTCGATTACCTCATTACCATCTTGTATTACAAATTATGGAAGAATTTCTTAAAAGATAACAGTATTAGCTTATTATAAATATTCAGCTACAAGATATACTATATATTAGAGTACCCTGAAAGACACCGGGCTTGGTCTATTGGTTTTGAGCCAGGTGATACCGCAAAAATTCAAAGTTTATCTAGAAAAATTGTATTTCTCATCGCTATCAATTAGAGTAATGTATTTCATTTATGGAGCTCTGTACCTGCACATATCTTATAATATACATCTAATTATTGTATGCACGGTATTAACTTAAGCTAACTTTTATAATTCTTTTAAGTTTTTATTATATATTTTGTTCTTTTTTTCTCAGGTTCACTGGCGAGAAACTCTGAGGGGATGTGTTCCTGGCATATTAACTACGCATTTTGGCGTTTGGTTCTGTTTTTTAAGCTCATATGGGCACTGGTGAAAATGTTGTTAAAGTAATTGCAGAAGATTCAAAACAAGGCGAGAAGGAATTTAACAGAACGGTAATGAAAATATTTCTACATCTAGACTTTATCGTATATATGCTTGAGCAGTTGGGCTTCCACTCATTTTCAAACTTCTCAAGCATAAACTTTAGAATTGGTTGCAGAATTGCAGTAACTTCTTATGATTTATTGTTTTATGGTTAATAATATTTAATGATTTAATCAAGATATATAGACATGATTTCTACACATTTGGTTAAAATTATATAAGCTTTGGCATTAAAATGACTGTAAAAACCAGCATTCATAACTTTCAGATTTTTCTTCAGTAAAAAGATAAAATAAATGTTTTTCTTTTACACATTTTAAAGATTAGTGATCACAGGCTTTAAAAAAATAACAACCTCACACCTTCTTATATATTTTATATACTTTGTTGATCAAACATCTTAAAAACACGTCTTCGGGACATTTTGTTTAAACATTTGTGATCTTTGTTGTCACAAAGACCGTAAACCGATGAACTCTTTAAATTTATAGATTTCTTCTCGATCATTGGTGTCAAAATTAGATTTAAAAAAGTTTAGTCTCTTACCTTTTTTGCTTTTTGATCCAAACAGCTACCGGAAGAGTGACTACAAAGGGGGATTTTTTTGCATTCGGGGTGGTCTTGATGGAGTTGATAACAGGCACAAAAGCACTAGACGAGAAAATGCTTGTTGAAAGGTGTCATTTAGTTACATGGTTTAGGAAGGTTTTTATCTCAAACGAAAACATGTTTAAGGCAATTGACCTCACACTAGAAGCGGAAAACAAAGAAACTCGTGACAGCATATCCAAGGTAGTTTAGTTAATATTCCTAATCTGGATTTGCAAAAAAGATCATAAGCTCAGTTTTCTTATTTTTAAAGATAAACGTGTGATCCGTAATTAGCTATAAAAAAATAATTATTTAAAGCATCACGATGTCCGGGACAGAATTCATTGCAACATGTTATCAGAAGTAGTAGAGCGATATCAATAACAATTAGTAAAATAAACATTAATAAATTGTATTATTGAACTGTTTCTCATATTTCTGCTATGATTTTGTTTTTTAGGCTGAACATGATGGGTCAAATGAGTATGCTAATTATCAATCAGTATCTCTATAATGGGTCACACTCGTCCTGATTAACTTTTTGCGAATCATGTATGGTGGGCTTATAATTTTCAGATTTTCTATTTTCAATGTCATCGCTTATGTTTTTGCTTAGTTCGTTAGATGAAATGAATAAATAAACATAATGTTTGCATGTAAAATTAACAGAGTGATATTTTAAATCTATTTTAAAAAGAGGATGTCGAACTCGGCCCTCTCCTATGACTAGAATCTGGTGCTTGTGTTGGAATAGGTATCACGCCAGCTGATTCAACGCGCTTACTTCAAGCTCGTCTTACTGTGCAAGTATTCAAGGTTTTAAAATTTTATATTCTCTTCAAATCTATACAGTTTCGGTGATAACATGTATCTTACAACTTGAATGATGTATTAGTTTCACACACTACAAGAGATTATTTTAGAGTCTATTTTAAAAGTGGATATGATAGTGACGTTATAGGAGTTAGTTGCTTGCCAAGGCAAATGGGTGCTTAAGCAGTCACTTGAACACTTGCCATATAAAGACTTTAAGAATTGTAGATGTGAAGAGGTACGACGCCGCGTACTTTTGGGAGTCCTTCCTTTTAATATCTCATTCCCATAAGTCCTTCCTTTTAATATCTCATTCCCATAAATACATCATTTCCCTGAACTAAATAAGTTTATCGACTCGAGATCATGGAAATGATAAAAGCGGTCTCAAATATACTCATCTCTTAGGTAGCCTACTAACTGAAAAGTGAAGCTGAATTGCAGCACCAATAATGTAGAGACGAAGGCTACACTATAATGCCAAAAATTAAGGATACTTAAAAACTTACTTGGGCAAGTATAAGTCCCATTATTTTGTCAATTTCAAAAGACGTAATATAATTTAATCCAGTGAGCATCATAGTAGCTGCAAGAATGATATGTAGAATGTATTATCGCCTAGAATAATAGAATCAAGGTATAAACAAAATTGCTCTCCATAGCATGTCGATTACCTAAAAGGAAATATTTAGGAGTAAAGTGCTGAAAAGAGATATAGAACCATATGCTAACTAATTGAAAAAGAAATAGATACTGAACATACGGTTAAGACCATCTCTTATTTTCCACGTCCCGTGAATTTAATATAACATAACAATGGTTGAACAAGAACAAATATCAAGAGTGCATGATTGACAATTTGACATGAAAATGCACTTGAAACATAATAGTAGCAAGTTGGTACTATAATAAACTTCTAAGTTGAAAAGCAAGTTGGTGCTAGCTCACTTAACGATGCTAAAGATTATATACTTAGGCTAGATGGAGTGGTGAATGGAAAACCAATCGTCAACTCAGTGTCACATCAGCTTTCGTTCTCCACCTATCCAACCCACCTTTTAACCACGTCATACTTTTTTTTTCTTCTTAATTATTTTAATTCATAAACTAAAAACGTAAACGTAAACACTTTTATTCAATGATTAAAAAGATTACATAAACCGAATATTAAAAACGTAAACGTAAATAATTTTATTCGGGACATTCCTATGTCTTTTTTTATTATTTTTTTTAATTTTTACAACATAAATAAATTGATTTTAACATAAATTATTATAAAATTAAAATATATGTAATCTGAAAAAAATGAGGATTTTAAAAAAGTGTTTTATGGCTCATGTTGTATTATTAATATTATAACCAAGCTACCACTCTAAATAATTTAAAGAAAAAATTAGATGTCAAAAACATCATCTTCAATACACACACAACATACAGAGAAAGAAAAAAAAGAAAAAAAAGAGACCAAGAAACTCTAACTCACTTAGGTGAGGAACTTCACCACAATACATTAACTCGCGCGTGAGTTTTTCCAAAAGAGTGGTAACTCGCGCGTGAGTTTGCCACTAACCGAGCAAACCCACCTCCACTCAATCCAGATTTAGTAGCTTATTATAGTTTTACCCCACGCGTTCAAGTTGTCCATTTGTAACCTCTTTTTCAAAAAAAAAATTATAATTTTTTACAAGGTTTAATAATTGACAACTACTATTTTTTACTACAAAAGATACAAGTATTTTAATGTTTGTCATGTACAATTTACAATAATGTTAATACAAATTCTATAAATTTACTTAAAAACCATTAAATATACTTACTAATATAATAAACGCAAACAATTTGACAAACGATGCTATGATGCTTAAATAAAACTTAGTAAAGTATGGAATTTTTAACACCAATATTTAGCTAAAAAAAAATATAAACAATAATAAGAAGTCATGCCGCCCATCAGGTTAAACAAATGTTTACTAAGTAAAAAATGTAAAACACAATCAAAAGTCATGCCTGTCAATAGAACATTACAAACAAATATTTATCAAGTAAAAAGAGTTAAACAACAATTAGAAGTCATACCCGTCCATCGGACGGGTTTTGCCACTAGTATATATATATATATATATATATATATATATATATATATATATATATATATATATATATATATATATATATATATATATATATATATATATATATATATATATATATATATATATATATATATATATATATATATATATATATATATATATATATATATATATATATATATATATATATATATATATATATATATATATATATATATATATATATATATATATATATATATATATACATATACATATACATATATATATATATATATATATATATATATATATATATATATATATATATATATATATATATATATATATATATATATATATATATATATATATATATATATATATATATATATATATATATATATATATATATATATATATATATATATATATATATATATATATATATATATATATATATATATATATATATATATATATATATATATATATATATTATAGGTATAACTATGACTTGATACCACACCCTTAATCTCAGTCATATGTGACGTGGCAGCTATTAGCCAATAGGATTTCAGAAATCCCTAAAAAATCTCAAACTTTCAAGTTTTTTAAGATTTGAAATCGCAGTATTTTGAAAAGCGCGTTTTAGAAACGCAGTTTCGAAAATCGCGTTTTGAAACGCAGTTCAGATATGGATTTTCGAAAATCATGTAAAAAAAGTGTCAAATGCAAGATTTGACCTCATGACCTATAGTTAACATATAACCGGATTTACCACTAGGCCAGGATACCGTTGATGATCATATATCCAAAACATTGTTAATAAATTCTTAAAAAAATGAAAATAATAAATCTAAAAAACATATTGAAATCTTTCTGATTTTCTGAAATATATACAGATATTAATATTAATATTATTATATTAATATTAATCACGTACATATGGTATCATGTTTTTTCCCAAAACCCTAATATCTTATCCTTTTTCTCTAAATCCAGAAGTTGCAAACAGTGTACCGACCTTGCATCAGGGCTTGCTTCACGAGGTGAATCACTAATCCACCCTTTACCATGACCATTTAAATCAATTTACATGGCGTGCAACATTAATCAAGGTGGGGTTTTGCAGATTCATTTTTGTCAGCCACTAATGAATTTGGGACTACAATTACTTTTAATGTTTCTTTTAACTTACGATATGTTTCTGTAGGCTGTTGGTTTGCAAGATGCGGGATGCTGTATCTAAACTGAAAGCCGATGTATGCTTCTATTTTGATTTTATCTCACTTTTTTATTCTCTTTCAAGGGTGATATTATATTCAATAATTTCTTTTTTTTGTTACAGAAGGAGAGGTCTGTCCAAGCTATGGATAGATTTGTTAAAGTGGTCTCCTCTATCCCGGGCGTTGAGACCCATGATGCTAATGTGGTATTTACCTCACTACCTTTTAGCTCATGCATTAAAATCTGTATAAGCATTAGAAGGGGTGTTCGAATGTGCTGTTTAAATTGATTAAGTGATGTAGTAGTTAATAGATAGAAACAGAAAAGTAGTGATTATGTGTTTGTTGTTTAAAGCTACTATAATATATTCATATAATACGCAGACGCTTGATTTTTTGCGAAATTATGATCTGAAATAGGTATGTTTACAGAAAGATATTTTTGTGCGAAAAAAGAGAAACTTCCATTTATGAAATGTTAGAATAAAGCTGCTACCAAATTTCTAAAAGAATACATTCGCCTATTTTATTTTCCCCTTAGATAATCAGTATTTTAAAACTGATATCACATTTATTACCACAAACCATTCGACCTAAAATAATCTTGTCTATTCTGACATTAAAAACTAATTCTGGCAACGTATGTATGTAATCAGTTGTGAAACATCCAAACACTCCTTTACTATCAAGTGGTCGTGTATATCTGAATATGTTTTATCACCTGTGACCACTTTCTGGTAATTTCATTACCTGAAAAAGATAACTCAAGCCATAGGATCAACCGAGGCCATATCTAAAGCTTCAAAGGAAAACATTCTGCAATACACTAACATTTCATCAAAAACAGCCGAAATGATTTCATGATTTTTCATAGAATATGAACCAGTTATTGTTGAATCAGTTACTGTTGAAGACCTTTCTCTTTGGTGTTGTTGTTCTAGTCAGGTAACATCACTAAGAAATACCTGTTATCATTGTGCACTTTAAGATACCATGGTCTGAACTATGACGAAGGATTAGTCCCTGAAACTTTTAAATGCTTGTGATACGTTCTTTACCACACCTATAAATGTTGTGTTTTTTAACAGGAGCTACCTGACTGGGCGTATCCAATCACTCCCAAGAAAAAAAACTACCCAATTCACTTATTTTAGAGGAAGGTAAATCACAACTGTTTCTTTATTTCTAGATTTTTAAAACTTATTTGTCTGATATGGAATTTGATTGCATGTCGCTATTTTGGTTTATGTTAGAAACATATGTATACATGTGTTTAGCGTTTTACAATCACTGGTCTTTGTAAAATGATTATGGGTTGCCAAATTTTAGATATTACTATAACACGAATCATTGAATTCTAATTTCTTGATGGATCATTATGTTGCTTAAAAGAAAAGAATGGCATGGATCATACAGGGTATATAGGTTTTATATTAGTATAATCACGTAAAAGTGTTTATGAACTGTCATGTGGTATGACACATAGTGATATTAGATGAGTCAGAGTGGTCATTAGTTCATATTAGCAGAGGTTGTAGTACAGTTATGTAACCCGTATGTTTTGTGTTCACTAGTTTCATCGGGATCGTTTTTGGTACTTTATTCTAGAACCTTAGTAGTAAAGGGTAAGCACTGTCTGATACACTCGATTAAGACTTCACAATGGATTTTGGTTGGGTCTAAGCAATATTTTAGATCACTTGAATCTCAATAACCGAATAACTATCTATGAAATGAACTTGGGTTAAATCTTGCAACAAATTGATATCAGAAGATATATAGATGACTGTAAAACGATGTTCCTCTTTCAGAATTTTGTAAAGAACGTGGTGTTGATTCCCATGGAGTTTTTTTCTATACAAAGATGAGCCAATCATAGGGCAGTGGCTATACGTGAAATTAATAAAGTGATGATCCAATCATTTGGTATGAAGATGTTCCTTTATCTACAGTTTCTTCCATCTTACCAATCCACAAATTTAGATGAGTTCCTAGATGGTTTCTGTAAGTTATATTCTCTTACACCTGAAATACTAAATTAAAAATCATTCATTGTCATTTGAATTTAAATAGAGAGCCTGGAAACCTAAAAATAAACTCAATATCGACATATTTTTTGCGTGATCACCAGGCGAAGCTATTGCTAGCGTAAACAAAATGGAAGCTTCACTCGGGAAGATGGTACAAAATGACATGCTTTCAAAGATTCAGAAGGTAATGACTTCTAATTGACTCTAATTGTCATGGCGTCAAGGCTCCTTATTTTAGGGCATGTTTGGATGTTCGTTTTATTATTAATCATGTATAGATTCAAATAAGGTTTATTACATGGATATTCATTTGTCTTGGTTTAGTCATACTTTTTAGTAAACTATGAATGCGTGACTAATTATAAGGTGGTCTTTGTGTCTCTATCCAGCTTGAAACTAAATTCATATCATTTTATTTGTATTTGACTTACAGATGTATTGTAGTTGTTTTACTTTCAAGTTTTCATACAAATATAAAGTAGTTTTGGTTTGAAACAGATTGGTGAGAATAACCAATGAATACGTCAAACTAATTGTATAAAGCCTAGCTCACCTTTTCTGATGTGTGCTTGCAGAACTGATAGACGTTGGGCAGAAATGAGATGGGCTTCAAGTAATTCATGATCTTACATAGTTGACCAAAGGTATGTTGTTTTATATTTACGTAGAAGTGGCAAAATGGGTATGTTATTGTATTGATCCTTAGGAAAGCTTTATAAGCTGAAAATTAGTTTTAAAACACAGATCTGAACACCCTTACAAATTTTCCTTATCTATTGTTGTTATCAGCAACTGGTATGGTGCTTTGTATGAGAAATTAGAATCTCAGAGCGCTCTTCAAGTTCTATACATGTATATTATATCAAGCCGATCATTATCATCATAGGATTGATTGCTTTTTATACCTAATTGAGATTTCAATTATCAACTCCAAAGTCCAATAACAGCAGTGTGCGACTAACATGGATTACCATATGGGAACCTTCAGCGCAATGAAGCGTATTGTTGTACAATTACATATTCATAACCTACGATCAACTACTGTAGTTAACCATATACTTAATTCACAAGATCTAGCACCATATTTAAATGATTGTAGGACGCGAGGCTCACGTGTGAGATAAATTTTGGTGCAAATCTATCTGCTTTTGTAGATTAAACTCGCCAATTGGACGAGAAGATAAACTGGCAAGGCCTTGCGTAATATACATTGGCGAATGATGTGTCCTGTGGAGATACTGTTTAATAGATCCATGGCTCAACTTTCTAAAGGTATATTAATTTTTATGGATTTACGTGGTGATTAACTAATAATTACAAAAAAGAAGACTTATGTAAGGAGAATTAATAAACGTGCATGTGACATTCACTACTTAAAGTGGCAATTAATTTTGAACATCTACCTGTTGTGCTCGAGCATAAAGGATAATGTTTATAAAATAACATATTTTTGGGACAAAATGGCCGTTTTGCAGGTCTGGTTTTCGTTTGTTTGGATGTCATAAACCAAGCCTAGAGTCCGATGTTTGGTAATTTTGTAAATCATATTTCTTCTCTTCCTTTCGTTATTACTTTTTATTAGTTTTTTAATGTAACTGTGGATTTTGTGAAACTGCAGATCTATTAAACATTCTTGAAGTTTTCTTCCTTAGCTTTTAGTGATTCGGTGACAGGAACTCTTTGGTCATTGGCTGTAAACCTTAAACTTGGGCTAAAAAATACAGGTCAAAACATCAAGCCCAAAGTCTGGTAATAACCAACACCAACCAGAACCGACCCACCATTAAGGTCAAAAATAAAAATGAACCATGTCGTAACCAAAACAAAACGGTTTTGAAATCACAAAAACTAAAATTGGCATGTTTACCGGTACTATTTTTACTGTTAGTTATGGAGAATCTAGTTTGGTGACGAAAGGGGAGGATTATTTCTTTATTAAACCTGAGTGTGACAGAATTGTAGGGGATCCATCAAATTCTTTTTCATTTTTTGTGGTGTTTATGGGAAAGATAACTTCTTTTTAGTTATTAACTGTTTTATTAAGTACTGGATATTGAATATCGTTTTTTACCTTTTTGGTAGATATTTGATGGGCATAATGGTATATCGGCTGCTATGTTTGCGAAAGAAATTTTGATGAATAATATCTTGAGTGCGATTCCTCAAAAAATGAAAAGGTTAACTATCTTTTCTAAAACTGCATTTTTTAGGGCGTGTTTCCAGTATGATCAATTTTATGATATTGGTTATTTTAAATATCCTATTGCATTAGAAAAATGTAGGTACCAACTACCAACCTGCTACTTCTATGGGCTTACTTAGGTGGTGCTTGGGATTCCTCACTTGAAAGAGCTTATTTGCTCTAAAAAGAATAGGTACTAACATGCTAATTTTCAAGTAAAGTTGTCGATATTGTAGAAATTTTTGGCTCATGTGCTTGATCTTGTGGGAGCAAATCCAATTATATTTGTTGTGACTAAGGTACCATTTTCTCTTTTTCATTCAATGGTCAAATTTAATCTTTGTTTTTGCTACTTTTTCTTATTATGTATATCATGTGTTGAGTGATTCCAAAGGGACGGATTTCAATTGCGTTGGGGACCGGGACCTTTGTCTACTCTTTCTGTTAAGGCCTATCGATCTTTTAAGTGCAACTGAATTCACCATTGATGCACCTGGTATCAGTTACCAAGGTTCTCATGTGGTGGATTACCATTTATAGGTCATAGTAATGGTTCTTCTATACCGATGGTAGTGAGTTTTCATATGCATCGGTTCCACTTAAGCATCCTTATAGGTAATAATGTGTATTACTTAATACCATGCAGACTTCTTTTTAGAAAATTAAGTCTAGTCTTCAATATGAAAATGAGTTGAGAAACAATAAAAAAGTGACCAGGTTCTTGTTTTACCATCGAAAAAGTGTTTGAAAACAATAATAGTATTTGGCCAAGTTCTTTTAAGAGCAATTTAACCTTAATTTGGCAATTATATTATATGAAGACAATAATGTCAGTACGTTTTTGTAGAACCTACTACTCAAAAAAGTGTTTCCATTGATTAACCCTTTACAGTCTTTAAGAGGACCTCATTTTGCTGGCCAATATTAAGAAAGAGGCTATCCGGATGGTCTCGATCGTCCTCCCCGCTGACAGAAGCATGGACCTTAAGAAGTAGGAGTAACTCAGGAGCTATTGTAACACTTTGCACACTTAGTACGTGCATACAGTCATTAGGGTCAAATAACAATATATGAATGGTATTATGCTACGACTAACAACTAAGAAACAAGATCTCTACCATCCTTCAGGTACATGACACGCTGTGGATAGGGGTTCCAAGGAACTACACGAACCCATATGCTCTTGGTGCACTATTTGAGGTCAGAAAACTTGTGGATGATAGAAAATATGTTGAAGCTACTAACCCAGGAGTGAAGTTGTTAGCAGATCCATCTGACGTAAGCTGCTTGGCTATCTTTTTTATATGATGCCCCTCTTTAAAATGACTGTATGTGTTAATAGGGAGTTTGAAAGTGCGTTTTATAAATGAGTATTGAATAATCACATATAATAAAGCGTGTATGAGAAAATAATGTTTGGGTCTGTGGGGTATGCCTCTATTGTCTAAAGCTAATAAATCTTATAACCGGATGTGCGACTATTCTACAAACTCTGATTATTTAAGTGCTTGATAGATAAAATAACCAAAATTGGCATTTTCTTTCGTGAAAGTGTAAGTCTCTTAATTTAGTTTAAAGTTTAAACAAATGATATTTTTGGGTTGTCTTATACTATTATATAAGCTAAGTGTTGATTGATTCCTTAATTGGCTTATAGGCTACGTTGAACAATGTGACTCTTGATACTACAAATAAAGATGGTGTGTTTGTGAACAGTTTCTTCAAGACTCATGATGCGTTCTTAAACAAGTGCCGGAAATCTAATTATCATCTTGATACACTTTCACGTGCCAAAAAAACAAGTCTCAAAATGACTCAAACCGTTGTTCATTTATCCTTCTTCATGTCCTTAGGCAGGTGCAACAAGTGAGACCGCATCAAAGGCCGCATTTGATGCCGGTAATGCAGAAACTAGATATTGGTTCATTTATAGTTACGGTTCACGTTCTTTTATCAGACGACCTTGAACCGACATGTTCCTATTAACAGGATGAATTGCTTGAACTGTTTAGAATGCCAGTTTCGAAAGCACATGGAGAAGTGGAAGGGCTCTGTGTACAATTAAACTGTGATGTTCATGTTGACGCTTGCCTTACCTCAGATAGTGATGCATTTCTATTTGGTGCTAAATGTATAATTAAAAGCATCAAACCAAATTCTTAGGTATGGTCCATCTTGTCATATTGTTTAACCAATATCTTTTTTGGTATAATTATTTTAGGAAATTTTAGTATCTGGAAAGGTGATTCATCTAGAGCATGTTTTTATTCGAGGCAGCAAAGTAAGGTGCATAATCATTTTATGACATAAACTCTTTATATTAGTTAAAGAAACTCTTTATATACTTATGTGTTTTCTTAGCAAATGTAAATGCACAACTAATAATGCCGCAGTTTTTGAATTTTAGACTTTAGTTATAGGTTTGCTATAAAAGGTGTTATCTTTGTACGACATTAAAGGTATTGTTACTTTTAGCTCTTATTTGGTTGTGTGTGTTTCAATTTTTGAACTTTGAAACATAACCTGAGTTAGTAGCTTAAATGTATATACCCACTTTGCCACTCCTAACTTAATGACTAATGTGACCTTGATTCTTTTTATTTCAGGTTGTTATGGCTACAAGAAAATCCAATGAAAACAAAGGACATAGTGCCAAGAGGAAACATGGCAAAGCTAGAGACCCCATTGAGTACATAGAAAGGTAAATTATCTTTTCTACTAAGAACTCCGTATATCATATCGTAGGGGATTAAAACATGAAAGGAAAACAAAAAGTTGAAACCTTGAATGTTGACCCCCAATTTCAAAGCACAAAAAATAATCACAAAACTGTTGATGTGCGTATTACCTTTTTATATGCCAGCTATGTATTTTCACGTGTTCTATCATTGCTTACTTCAAATTATTGAATAGTTGATAAGGCCGTATTTTTGAATTATTTTTTTGCCCATGCTATAGTGTTTTTTTAAATAGTATAACTGCATAATGTTTTGCAGCAAACAATCATCAGGCAATCCTTACTATGAATAGAAATTACTGTTACACAAAATATAAGTTACTATAAAAGCAATGCTACATGTTAAAGTAATTTGGTTAGTATGCATATTAGTATTAGAGTTTGACGTGTGTCAACAGAAATAACTTCAGCTACCATCAATCTCCTATTTTTTTCATTACTCGTGTTTTAGTGGATATTAGTTAAAATTGCTAAAATATAGTTCCACGGTTAATGGTAGTGTCATGTAAGGATTATATGTTGCAACCTATTACTTATGATTAGGCGGATATAGTTCAAACCCATACCCAAACCCATTTTTACCCATAACTGCCCTTCGACCAGCTTAGCCGTCTCCAAATATGCCTTAACTATGGCGGTAGGTGTTCTCTTAACTATGTCACCTTTCTACAATAACTTTGTGTTACTTGGCAAGTAGTTTTTAAATGTTCATTTTTTGCTTATGCTATGTTGTTTCTAGATTTTGAGCATGAGCAAATTAATGGTTAGAAGTCAAATTGCAGTGAAGTTGCTGGCGTGAGTCAAGTAATTATTTGTGTTCATATATATTTAAGCTTTTCCTTGAATGAGTGTATATGGCTTTCTTACATTTTTCAATTCTAAGTGATAATGTGTGCGGGTCGGGTAATGGGTCAACACATGATCTTTGTTAGTATGAGAAAACACCCTTTTGTCAGTTATAAGTATCTCGCAGCCCAGATCGAATGACCATTGTTTATTACATATGTGGTTCCATATTTTGTATGATCATGTTTAAAAGTTATGTAAATTACTATTGTTTTATCTTTTGTGATGCACGAGTATGTGTATATTTTGCTAAGGGTGTTGAAGGAGAGTGCCAACACTTGCAATCCAATACAAGGAATTTTATTGTCAAGGCTTCCGAACAGGTAAAAATGTGTTTTCTGTTATATATTACTATGCTACAAGTTGTTCCCAGCTTAGAAATAGTTCTCTTAATTTGTGTAAAAAATTCAATTTGGCAAGACTCAAGCTGTATGATTAGTTACAAATTGAGGAATAAACTGGTGGAAATTTGGACTTCATGTGAATTAAAAAAATATACAGGTGACAAGAGGAGTATTTAGAATTTTAGTACGCTAATATTCTGTTGTTCGTTTCTTTACAGATTACGTGCATCAAACTTGAGAAAACTTGTAGTTTAAAGAGTGTTTTGTTTCAGAATGTGAGATTACAACATGAGGTGAAAGGAACAGAGGTCTGCCAACTTGAGCATGTTTCAAAAGACAAATTTAAGGAGTTTTTAGTTCTATGTTATACACATAAAGTCATAACCAACATGGTTATCGTGCACAATGCGATGGCAAATATCCGGTGATAAATGTTGAAGTGACAAATGTAACGATTTTGTTCGTTAAATTAGTACTGAAATTGTAAAAAAAAAATTAAATCAAAATAATATAAACCCTCAAAAGATAAAAGAAACTAAAAATTAGTTAAAATATATAAAACTGATATTGAATCAAAAAGTATAAAATTTTAAAAAATATAATAAAATTTGATTATGAAAAAACTTATTATATAAAAAGATATTTTAATTTTTAAAATAAAAGTAGCTTTTTAATAGACTGATATAAAAGGTTGTTAGATAAATAGTCAATTGCACCATGAATATTTCTATAAAAGTAAATTTTAGATGTCTTAAATTTCAAACTTTTTAAAAATAAAAATGTTTTAAATGTATACTTCATAATATAGTATATGGCGACCCCCGATTAAGATCAAAAACTCATAAACCACATTAAGAACCACAATTGGAGTTCTGTCCATATTCATGCATGTAAGTTAATATTAACATCCATACAAATCCGTTGGTAATTTAGTATGTGTCTTTTACGAGGAGACACAGGCTCCTTATTTGTCTGCTATAAGAGAAGGTTATCTAAGCTTTACATGTTTATCTAAAGAAGAAACTTATATGTGAAACCACCAAAATGGTGGAAGTTAAAGAATAATTTTTGGTCATTTTCTCTATCCATTTCATTAGAGAATTAGTATTCCATATTTGTCAAACTTCTAACAACATAAACAAACATGTTAACATATGTTTGGCTCAAGCGCTATCGTGCAGGTGACGCCACTCTAACTTGCGATAAATATTTTTTTTCATTTTATTAAGGTTTTGTCTTAAGCTTATGATTTAACTTGCACCACATGGTTCTTTTTATGACATTGGTATCGAGTCTTTATGTGCTTGACTTTTCAGTTTCATCATAACTTGCATAAAAGTGGCATAAAAACGTCTTGGATAGTGGCTAATACGGCCAGGTTCAAAGTAGATAATCTTTTATATATGTTAAAATTCGACCACCACTCTCCTCAACGACACCAAAATAAGTTTAAAACGTTTTAGATTTCGTTTAAAAAAATCAGATTGTTTAACAAATTATATTATTCAAACTTAAATAAATTAAAAATACTAAGAAAATTTTACTTAAATTCAGATTGAAAAATTTATAAATTTTTTTAACATAAATATAACGTTAGTTAAGCGTAAATTAAAACTAATACAAAAGATTAAACTTTCTGAAACAACAAAAAAACGACCCCGCCCGTTGGGCGGGTTACGACGCTAGTATATATATATATATATATATATATATATATATATATATATATATATATATATATATATATATATATATATATATATATATATATATATATATATATATATATATATATATATATATATATATATATATATATATATACTAGATGGTTACCCGCGCAAAGCAGCGGGATAACCTTTTTTCCTAAAAAAATATGTTGATTTGGAGCTTGAACGCTTAAGGATATTACTAAGCCCAACTAGTTATCTAGTGAGCCAATGGTAAAAGTTTTTCGTGGGCAAAGAAAACCTGTTACGAGTCATGTAAACACAACGACACTTTACTTTTAAACTATTACATATTCTCTTTGCCCTGCAGTTTCTTCTCTCTACGAAGTAACTCCTACTTCTCATATTGCAACACAATCAAAAACATCGAAATACCACCAAATCAACTGATTTCTTGACCCCCTAGGCGGGATGTTAATGCCTTTTACCAAAAAAACAAATCAATCGAATCGTTGACATGAACGTGAAAATTGGCGATCCAGATCGCGACTTCGAGCCAACGTTCCTCTGGCCTCACCGAAAACGACGATGATGACCTTTCAGTGAATAATGTCTTATACTGTAGTTTATAGGCATTTGTGAAATAATGTCTTTATTTCTCATTTTAAAAAAGTAAACATCATCGAAAAATTTCAAACATAACGCAATTAGAAACTAACTACACCTGCATAACTTATATGTACGTTTGCATCTAAACTTTGCAATAAAACTATCATATTTTAGGTTCGAATAAAACAAACCAGTTCGTTTTTACTACTACTATAATAAACTTTGAAATAAAGCTACGTAGTAAAATTCTTGAATGACTTGTGTAAATTAAAAAACAATTGAATTTTACCTTTTTTATAAATTTTCACGTGACAATTTTTAAAATGTGTGAAAACAAAAATTTCTCACTCCAATTAAATAATGTGTCATCACTTCATCTTCTTGGTACTCCCACCATCACCAAGACTCCAACATGTATAACAATAATCTCGTCGAAAAACTAATTAGCATATAAACTCAACGCCGGAAATTAGATGACCTCGATCTATTTGATGCCTGGGCGGTTGGTCAGCCCGCCCAGCCCTTGAGGCGGCCTGTAGTGAGGAGAGTGGTGGTTAGGGGTGTTCACAGGTCGGTTCGGTTCGGTTAGTTAGACGATTTTGACTATCCATCGCGGTTCGGTTAGTTAAATTTACTATCCGTAACCGAACCGTACAAGGCGGTTAACCGGACATACGGTTACCCGAAATGAGCGGTTACCCACGGTTCGGGTGACGGTTAACCATTAAATAAGTTTCATAAAGTTTTAGTTTATAAATATCAACAAGGTTTACAACATAGAATGTCGTTTTCGTATAATTCAACGACATTAAATAGATAAAAATCATATAAATTTTTTTTTTTATAAAAAAAGTGCAATAGAATATTCATAAATAACATATTAACTAAAAAATATTTATTCGATATTTATAAACTACGATCACATTAATTAAATTTACACATACATGTTTAATACATGTACTATAATTATAATATTTAGTTAAAAAATTTCATGTATAATAAAAGTAGGGTACTAATACAATTAATACATGTACTATAATTTGAATATTTAGTTAAAAAATTCAAGTATAATATGTGCGGTTCGGTTGGGTTAACCACGGATATCTAAAAATGAAAACCGTAACCGAACTGTTAAAAGCGGGTTTTTTGGTTTCGGTTTTTTCGGTTTCGGTTTTTTCGGTTTCGGATTGAGCGGTTCGGCTCGGTTCGTCGGTTTCTTGGTTTTTTTGAACAGCCCTAGCGATGGTAGTTATGCACATTCACATCAACCTTTCTATAAAAAGTAAGGGAGAATGTCTGAATTTTCAGACTTTCTAATTAAAATATTGTCCTAAATGCTTTATAATGTAGTATATATATATATATATATATATATATATATATATATATATATATATACATCTCTATATTATATATAGGTATAAGTATGACTTGAAACCACACCCCTAATCCCAGTCATATGTGACATGACACCTCTAAACCAATAGAATTTGATATTTTCCTAAAAAATCTCAAAAAATTCCGAATATTGATGTTTGAAAACGCAGTTTTATAAAAAGCGGCGTTTTGATACCTTGGGTATATATAATACATATAGACTCAATTTTTTTCATTATTTGCCACACCAGGACAAAACACACAGAAAAACCCTAAGGCAGCCGTCAGATCTCTAAAACATACCCCTCTCCTCTCATCCACCCCCATCTTTCACAAATCGTTAATTAATTAATTATTAATAACTGAAATCTCAAAATTTGATATAGAGATAAATGATCCTTATTAAATTTAAAAAATCCTTATTAATTAGGGTTCATAAACCCTAATTGAAAACCACAAACATAATTTTATAAGGGTATTACACTTGACAAAGTTTATGTCTCATATTTTCAATTAGGGTTCATACCCATATCAAATTGAAATTGGGGATTTTTTTCTCTAAATCTAAAATTTGGTATGGTCATCCTTCACAAGATTTTGCAATGGATCGGGTCCAACAGAACAATGACAATCTTTATAGTTGCAAGTATGTACTAATCTTTTAAAAAAACAAAATTCATTGTTTTGATCATCATTCTTTATCTTCTAAACAAGTTTAATCTTACTTTTTCAAAGATTATTGAAAGACCTATGTCCCGAAGCATGGATGTTTTAAAGGGGTCAATGCTCTTATTGAGCCTTTCATAGCTGTTGGTAATTCTTAAACCCGATGTGCATGATAAATTTTTAACCACGTGGGTCTTATGGTTTTTGGCTATCAGAGTTTAATCATTAATACTGATTACAAAACCATGATGAACGAAGTATGTCTTTGCTATTTTTATGTAATGAATCAGAGTTTTCATTTGATTATACTTAGTTATCATTATTGATTCATAGAAGGATGAATCAGAGTTTTCATTATTGAGCGGGGCTTGCTACTGAAGACGGATCCAGACTCAAAAGATGAACCAGCTTTTCTGAATATGTTATCCGAGATGATTAATTACAACGGCATGATCCTGATGTTTAGCCCCTGATCTTGATGCTGTTGTATATGGCATTGGCCTTTTTCATCATAGGTACATTCTAAAACCAATGTAATAATCAAAATTTGTTTTTCATGAGGTAAAAAACATGAAGGGGTACTGAAATTCAACCTACTGGAACTTACAAACATTTTCCTAAGTGCACAGAAGATGTGGGTATTAAGAGCACGTTAACTGATAAACAAAAAAAAGCTTAGACACTCTTTTCTTATCGAAATTACTTGAAACTGCACTATCCAAAAAGTTATCCGAGTTTAAAATTTCATGTTTTGATAATCCAATAAGCTTACCCAAACACCCCTTAACTGTGAGCTGATGTATCTTAGGATGAGTAGGGTTGAAAACAATGTACAGATGGCCTTTCACAAATAGATTGTAGTGTCAAAATCTAGATAACATAGTTGTATCTATTGTGTGTTAGCACTATACGGAACAATTGCTTCGAACCTGAAACAGCTGTTGGACTTCTTATGGCCAACTTTACTCCCAGTTGCTGGAAACAAGTCGTTCAGGTTATTTAATACTTACATTATTATATATCTCTGATATAACATACTATTCACTCATATATAATCAAAGATCAATCATTTATCTCTTAATTGTCTTTATGTAATGCATTTTACATCGATTTCACGGTTCTCAGTTTACTCTTGTGAGAACAAACAATTGTGTTAAGTAAAATTATGTTGAGTGTTAAACCTGTGTTATGACCTTCAGTACCACCTTCCTGTTTGACCTGCTTTGGAGCTTCTAGCTTGGGTTTCGACTCCACTTCTACGGGAACAGAAAGAGTACCATTGGGTTTGTGCCACTCTCCAAGTTGCCCAAAATGTTTTTGACCTTTTTCTACTTACACGCGCCAAGAACCATCTGGTTTCACCTCAATCTTTGTTACATCCTCTCCACAGTTCCGCATCTTTATGGGAATTTTTATTGGAAAAGAATTAGAACAAAACCAATCAGCATATCCTCAACAAATCAAAATAATAAATATTGAAAACACATCCAATACCTTTGTTGTAATAGTAGTAATTCTCATATATCATATAACTTCTATAGCTGATAACCTCTTTCAGAACTTTTATATGCTGTCATGCAGGCACTTATTGGTGTTTTGGAAGTGTTTTGTAAGTGTTGCAGCTGAAGGTCAAATCACCACATTGACATTGCCCTCAAGAACTTCTATTTAAGTAAGTATTCCACCTTAAGTTTCTATGATCATTCTTCCTATGTCTGCATGTTCTAGGTTGGGTCATTCTTAATATGTCGAAATGGGCCTGGTTAGAACTTTTATGAATGTGCTAAATTATGATTAAAAAAGACTATTACTATAAACCATCTATACCATCTATAGCGTTAGAAATAAACATCACCCAGATCAACAAATCACATGAACTATTATGTCCGGTTGTCGAATCTTCTTGGAAAGTAATGAATTATTATAAAACTAGGAGGTCGACCCGTATATCTAGATGGACGTTTAACAAGCAGCTGAACTGGATATTTAGCGGTTTTGGATGACACATAAGTAGTTGAGGATGTATCTCCCTACACCATCAAATCAAATAAATGACTTAAACACCACCACCAACGGATCTATTCTGTTCTCGGTATTTGGTTTTAACTTAACTTTAATTTATTTCTTTTTACTTTACTTTGTACTACTTTGTAGAATTTCTCACATTTTTTTTTTATTATAGATGGAAGGGACCGCAGAGAGACCATGTTTGTGTATTTCCCGCTCCAACAAGCATATGTATTTCCAGAAGATTGATGATACCAAAACGCATACTCTGAGTTGACGATACCAAAATGCATAGTCTTTTGGAGAAGCTGATCTTTTGGAGAAGGCTTGAGTTTTAAGGAGGCAGCGATTTTGGGATTTACATAATTTATCCTCTGTATTTATACTTTGTATGGAAACAATTTATAAATTACTAAAAGAGTGAGTCTTGCATAGTTTTCCTTTATTTAAGCAATAAAAAGTTCCTAAACACAAATGAAAGATCAAAGGCGCAGTATCCGGTTCTAACATGTAATCTACTATTGTATTTGCTTCTATACATAAATAACACCACAGTCCTCTAATCTAGCTGTGTTTCCAGATTATATAGGATGCATCAGATCAGTAGGAAATATCAACTTTGCAGCGGAAGTGTCATTAAATTGTCACTTTGGGACGAAATGGCAGAACAATTTCAATAAGCAGAAATTCAGATTCTGGAACAGCCAGTGATAATCGCATTGAGCTCATGCCATGTGTGAGAATACAAAGGTATTACATTGACATTGAAATCAATATAAAATCGGCATATATAGTAGAAATATCCCTAACCACAATCATAAACGGCTTTACTACAAATTACCAATTAGCAGCAACTCCTGCAACATACTACTATCTGAACCCAAAGATCCTTAGATCACCATAAATAACGAAGCCTAATCTTACAATGTGGGGTTTCATGGTGGTTCTTTTGTTTCAGGTGTGACCGTTTACGACTTGAAATTTGAAGATTACATGCATATAAACCATACTACTCGTATGATGCTTATTCTAAAGCTTTATCAGGAGGGGTGCCTTTGTTTGATCTAACAAAAACTATGTTTCAACATGTCAAGAAACTTAATAAATCAGATATGAAGTGCATTAAGTTGCAAGAGAGAAATATGTAGCTAAAGAACTCGCGGTACACAAGCTGTAAGTGTAAATTCTTTTTGCAATTATCAGTAAATTCACTACAACCTCAACAAATTAGTCTATAGATGGTTACATGTCTTATGATTCAGGGTCTCTGATTTGAAACTGAGTGATCTTTTTTTAGCAATGGAACGATTATCTCAACGTCACGTTAAATGGGATGATTTCCGAGACACATCCTGATTATGTGTAACTCAGCAGAAAAAAGAGTTGTTTGGATGAGAATCATATTCCCAGTTAGAGTTGAATCTATTAGCTATTAATGTCTCTGTTATTCAAGATAGCAGAGGTTATTGATCATTAGTTAAATTAATGGATAAAGAGCTTAACTTTTGAGCATGGCTGAGCGATTATCTCGACGTCACGTTAAGTGGGACGTTTTTCGTTCCACAATCTAAGTATTTGTAACTGGTGAGAAGAAAAAGAGCTGTTTGGATGGGAATCAAATTCACGTTAGTTTTGGAAGTGGACGCCATTTTCAGAATGTTGATCTTGGTATATTTGTTCACCTTTTCCAAATTTTTTATTTAATTGCGGAAAAGCAAGTAATTCTAACCTGTTGGTCGGTGCTATTGTTATAGGCCCCGATGCCTATGACAACTTTGTGGACCAAAGGGATAATTACTAGCAAACTGATTCTGCTACATATAAGGATGCACCACTTCTTGGTGTCTTGGCTAGGCTCAATATTGGTGGTCATGCTACACACGATCAACTCCTTCCAGGTAAAATTTCATCACCGAATCTGTCCAAGACCATCAAGAATTTCAACCTTTCCGTTTCCAAGCTATATGACCCACCATCCTGCATAGAGAGCATTATTTCTTGAATATGACCTGATGTGAGTATGCATAATCAATAATAAGGGATTCTCGATTTGTTCATGTATTTGAGTTTGAATTTTCAGATAATATGGTCGCCCTTTAGAGGTGGCAAACCTGGTGTAGTGGTGGGTCGAATAATATATTTTGCAGTCCGCCCTTGGTTCTTTGCCTGTGTGTGTATAAGTGCGTACACGTGTCATTTTATCTAAGGCCTCAACTACTCTGAAGGTTCCACGTTCCAACTAAAATGCATGTGTACTATAGTGAGACTTGCCTCAGCCTTAGCACTTGTGTTCTTATTGTAATACTAAATTTCGTGATTAAATAGCTTAGAGTGCCTGAGAATAGGTTAGATACTGGTGAACTGAAACGATGGGATTTGTGTATCCTAGAGGAGTTGAACAATTGAATATGAGATGGCAGGTCAATGAGTTACATATATATTTATTATAATTTGTACAGTAAATACAAATTAAATCGAAATTGCCTACAAATTACAGTGAGTTAAGGTTTATGTAGTGATTTAAAAACACATATGAGATTCTGATCAGGAAAGCAGAGTACAAGAAAAGGGATCAATTGCGACTCTAGGTATCTCTCTGATCTCTTTTGTACCACGATATTATGAAGTTTGCTCATTTAGCTTTTATAGTGTATGGAATACTCACTGTTGATATATTGTTCATGGTATGTTTGTTGTGCATTCCAAACGTCTACAAATTGTCGAGCTAAATTAACAACCTTTATGTTTGTAAATATTTAAATTATAGAACTGAACTGTGATTACAAAACAAGTTTAAGGAAATGAGCGTCAACTTCAGATTCTGTAAAATGTACTGTCATTCGTCGTGGAACTGTTTAGAGATTTGCTAAAGTTGGTTTGTTAAATTTTACATCTATATTTGTGGCGAATATGGAGATGATATGGGATTAATAATTGGAAGCTACACAAACGCTTTTAGTTATTGCTAATAGCACATTGCTTTTTGTCTTTGTTTTCTCTTTTCAGCATTTTGATATCAGTGGTATTTGCGTCATGTCTTAATTTTAGGATCCAATGTAGTATGCAATAGAACTCAGGCTATATAAATTTAGGCTCCGCCAAAAGGTTCATCAAACTCTAAGCAATTCAGACTCACTACAGGCTGATGTTGCATGAAATTGAAACAAGATTGTTTCCAAAGCCTTTCTAGCGCTAATGTGTTGAGTTGCGCTGTTCCGATTTTAATGGATATTACAGTCGGTGTGGGTCAATTTGGTAATGTTCTATATAGATGAATGGTTAAATGGACTGAAAGCTAAAAAGGAGACCGGTTAAAAGTCGCTGAGCCGAATGTGTAAAATACTAATATTAATGTATAAAAAATTTGGATAATCAGTAATTTAGTGCAACCTTTGTAGTAATTAGTTATAGTAGATTTAGGAAGTGTTTCCGGAGAATCTGACTTGATCCGTTCCAAAAGATTACCTATTGTGAACCAAACCCATTTTGACTACGCAAAATCTTTCAATCTTTATTTATTCACTGCTATTTGTTTTCTTATCAAAAGCTGCTCCTTCATCTGCTGCTGGAATGTTCCATGATGTTTAAGGTGAAACAGAAGAACGACGAAGAGCTAGACTGGAAAGAAAACAATGCACTCGAGAGCGTGCGGTATGTATTATATAGTATTTTTATTTGATTTTATTTTCATGTTTATAAGATATAGCTATTGTGAAACTATTGTGTGGTAAGACTTTTAGTTCTGAATACCCAATGATCATTCAACACCTTGGCAGCTCTTTTTATTCTTGCACTTACTTTAGGAATTGGAAACTGTATCAAGAAAAGCCAATGTCAAATAAAGAACCTTTTGGTAGATAGCGTAAGAAATAAGTCAATAACTGATTTAATGTAGATGATGTAAGAATTAGGCACGTCATTTGGTAAACGCCTGTAACTTGGACCACATTGTTGACAATCAGAAGATCAAGTTCATGAATCAGTTTCGCCTAATATTCATCCTTAATTACAGATATGTTTTTAACGTCAGGCTCTCGGCCTTGATCGTCATCATCTGCCTTTACTGATTCGGGTAAATTTCCACCCCACAAAGAACCTGCAAAAAGATCAGTTTTTGTTTGAGAGCAGTACCTTTATATTTGGATATAATATAATTTTATGTTACAATGTGTCTCTTATATAATGTACATGTGTACAACAAATCATGTCTCTGCCGGAGCCTGGAAATTACAGAAAAAAGAGTGCAAGTGGGTTAGCACAACCATACCCATTTTTATACACCGCCCTTGAGCAACCATAATTCTGTAGGGTGGAGGCAGATACTGAAACAAAAGTACTAACATCCCAACAGTAGGGCACGATTATTGTTTTCTACAAACCATCTCCTTAGTGGCATTGAATTGTTCAGCCCGATGAATTTCCAACACCCTTCTTTTGTGCCTCAACTTAAGGGACTTAAGGTATTTAACAGCTTCATCAAGAACGACAAATGTATTCATTTTTCGGTTACCACCAGGGTCGATTCCTCTAAGTGACTTTGCCATCTTTCTCATCTTTTCACACTTTTTTTCAGTTCCCTTTGGCTCTTGAGATGATGTTAAGCCGAACCTGCTCATTTCTCTTCTTCATATTCTTCCTATTCATCCTCGTCTTCATAGCTCAATAATGCATCAATATCCATTAAATCTTCTTTCGTATGCCTAGGGCCGTTTATGTCATTGTGCATCATTAGAGTATCAGGGAAACGGTGCACCTATGTTCAGACCAGGGTTGTACATGATCTGGCTTGATGACTGAAAGACGACATTTTGACCAAAGACCTGGACATATAAGGACCAAATAAATAGTGTCATATGTTACTAATAGTGTCATATGTTGATTTTTGCTTTTACTTCTCATCCTCTTAGCTGCTGCTGTGCTATTTGTTCACCACAGCAAGCAAGAATATGGTGTGTCAAGCTTCCGGTCGGTGTGGTGAATCAGAATTCAAGGTTTGATTTGTCTCCTAAACACAGCCTTAGAGGGTGGTGTTACTGATCATTCTCACATATTTTACTAATTGAACTCCATTACTATACGATTAGTTCTTACATGCAACTGATTTTGTATGATTAATCAGTGTTCCATGTTTAAGCAACCTTAGATATGTACAAAATGGAGGAGTAATTTTCTTGTGTTAGGATTGCAGACTGAAAATCGTTCATACACAGAAAGTGCAGCTGCAAACATTATTGAAGGTTATAAATCATCTCATTCTCATTTTTTATCTCCATTTATCTTTTGTATTTGTCACTGTCATCTAACATTGTATCATGGCAATTATGTTGTAGGATAAAGTCGATTAAGAATTCAAAAGACCAAGACAAAGCTTTGCTTTAAAGCTAGGCCACTACAGAGCCTCTATAATAAGAAAGAAACACCCAAGATTCTGCTACAGAAGGTATGTCTAGATTCTGAAACTCAAAAAGAACCTTAACGTGTGGAGGTGGCAAACTGATGAGTTGAGCACATTACTGTATTTTATTGTTAGTGTTGAAATGAGTCTGGGTCGGGTTTGGTTTGCTAGAGTCACCTTTTGTCCATTTTTTAAAAATTTGTATGAGATTGTATAGGAGATTTTTATATTGTCAGGGTAGATTTGCTTGAATGCTACTAATATTGTTGAATAAAATGCCATAGGAGATTCTATAATGTACTTTTTGCGACATTTAAACCATTACCTTCTAATTAAGTTTGTACAAGTTTGACCCATATGTGTTAAAAACATAATCGGAGTCGACCTGTTTCTAAGTAAATGGGTCGTTTTTTGGGTAAGGGGACACAATCCCCGGTAAAATATATTAAACCCAAAACATTAAGTACAATGGAATACGGCTGAAATACCGTATTAACCTCAAGCAAAAGCTCGAACTACCAAGATCGTAAATGGGTCATTATAGTACTCTAATAATGCAATCAATTTTGATAGCTCCCAAATGTGTCTGGCCTGCATTTAAAACTTGAGTTCGAACCTGTATTTAGGATTGTTTTTTAAAAAGTGCTTATCGAATTATTTTAGGATGGCATAAGCATATTTTAATAAGTTGAGAGTGGTGTATGTTAAACTGATTATCTGATCATTTGAAGAGACATTAGTAGTTTCGATAAGGAATCCCAAACACCCCATTTAGTTGTATTTGAAATGCCACTTTTGTTGCCAAAACTCAAATAACGGATTTTTACAATGTTAACAGAATCACGTCGAAACACTATCTCATGCTACATGCATTGTGAAACTTATTACTCAATATATACCATATCACATAATAACTTTCAAATCTCAATGTTAGACATGCTGAATAGTGTAAGAATGTTGATATTCAAGGTACATCCACTAGATAACACGGGGACATGATCAAGAAATTAGGCTGCAAGGATGGCATCCTGAAACCTGTAGATTGGGGAACTCCCATTTTGAACGAGGGATTTGTGTTGCTGAAGAAAACAAACCAGAAAAGATAATTAAACCACCTAAAAAAACTAAACCTACCTACTTATAAATAGGGTCGAGTGAAAACTGCAACATCTTAAACTGTATCAATTATGTTTTGAAAGCTGATCACAATCTGTTCAGCGTGCCATAATCCTTTAAACTATTTAGGATGTTTTTACCATTTACATATGGTTACTGGTGCATCCAATATAGTAAATCATGTAGTTTCTGTTTCAAAATGCCCTCTCCCAACTTCTACTGTTATCACTTACAATGATCAGATTAAAGAACTGCATGTGTCAATATTGAAATCAATACAACAATAGAATGTGTAAGGGAAGTGAATTAGTTATAGCTTGTCCCTCTCATCTTCATTAGTATCCATAACGTATGCCACATAACTGTGTTACTATATTATTTTCTTAAGTAAAATCATGTTGCAGTGGTCTCGAAGAGAATTTGTGTCTGCTGGAATTTCGAGTCGATCGAATATATATATATATATATATATATATATATATATATATATATATATATATATATATATATATATATATATATATATATATATATATATATATATATATATATATATATATATATATATATATATATATATATATATATATATAATTTTCCCGTTACTTGTATTTGATCTCTAATGGATGATTTATGACAAACTGCAGTTTCCTGCATAATATCAGCAAGGGTCAAGGAAACCTATTTTCTGACTGGTACAAAATCTTTGGGTGGATAAGAAACGGTCTCTATTGTTCCTTAATTATCTTATTTCTCAATATCATAGTGTTTATGACCAATCTTTTTGGTTCGATGGTCAAACGGCTGACATGGCAGTGGTAAGGACTTCCCTGTTCACTTGCGATTTTCTTTTAATAACTGAAAAGGATTAACAATTTGTCATCTATTTATACTGTAGGATGTTCGATTGCATGCGTTTTACTATTTCTTATGTTTTTAAATGTCTCTAATTCATGTTTTCGCCCTGATATATCACTATAATTTTTCCCTGACATCTGTTCCAAATCACCATATTAGCAATGAAACATGCTACCCGTGTTTTTATAGGGCAATGGCAATTTTTTGTGCATACGTAAGAATGCGTATAAACTACCGCTATTAGGCGTGTGTAAGCTGTGTATGAGTTATGTATAAGCTTATTGCAGGTACACCTTTTCACTTCTTCATTTGCAAAACTTTATAGTTGCTCTTTGCAGGTGTTGATTGTTGGGGTTTACTTCGTTCCAACAGGGTGAAGATAATCAATAGCCTAACTACGTACCAATGAATGGTTACCGGATATCTCTTGGAGTCGTGTAATCACTTTCCAAAGAAGATTATTCGACCCTATGCCTGGGTTAACACGAATACCTCCTTGGGATAAAACCAAGAGTTAGTTCTTGTTTTAGGCACAAATCAAGAACTCTATGCGTTTCTGTGTTTCTTGTTTCTATATCTCATCATGCAAAATATGATCACTATTTATAGTGATCCTATTCCTTTAAGGAATGTAACTCCTAGTCAAAGGTATTAAGAGCATTAATCGGCCTATTAATCTCATAATAACCTTCATAAAGCATAGTGGTTACATGACCAGAAATCTGGTCATCAAGTCAATATTAATCCCTCATTAACTGGTCAAAGAGGTTACAAAGACTTTGTGCATCACCAGGAGCAACGTCCTGACCAGGAGCAGCTTCCTGACCAGGAGCAGCTTCCTGACCAGGAGCAACTTCCTGACCAGAAGCAACTTCCTGACCAGGAGCAGCTTCCTACTGATATCACAACCACTATATTGAGTCCAGGGAGGTAAGGGACTTAATGGGTGTACACTCCGTACCTCCAAACCCATTTACAAGTATTACCCGTTCCCACAATTGCACTAAATTTCCAACAATCCTCCCCAATTTAGTACAATTCCTTTTTGCATGAAAATCAACTTTAACAAAACCAGTGCATAAATGAAAATGTCCTGAGGATTGAATTTCCATCTTAGTACATCACTCCAAATATTCGAGAATCAGGGTGTTCTAAGAATTGAACCCTTCAACTACTTTGAACACCTGAAGATAACATACACCCAAGTTTTCAAACACTTAAAACGCTCCTGACACCATACAAGCCATGTGTCCATATCCAATTCATAAATGTTGTAAGAGCCAAAGTCCATGCTCCTTGAGGCGGCGAAACCTCAACATTTACATAGGTGGTTCCTCTTTAGTTCATGCTCCTGCTTAAGCACTTTTTCAAAGAAATTAACCATTAAGAAGTTTATAACTTCATCCTCCTTTCAGCAGGTACAAGCACATCCTTGGGATGATATACATGTGCTTCAGTCCCCTGAATGTTCAGCTTTCCACATTGAACTTAGCTCCCAAGTTTCCTCAGGAGGGAGTTGGGTGTCCTAGCATTCAGTGACTAGAGTGGACTTTTAAACCCATCCCTTTACCAGACTTTATAACCAAGTCTCTAGCCAATCCCTTCGTCAAGTGATCAACTAAGTTTTGTTGAGACCTCACAAACTCTATTGAAATCACCCCATTCGTGATCAACTCACGAATCATGCTATGTCTAACACCTAGGTGTCTAGACTTGCCATTGTACATCTGGCTATATGCCTTAGCCAATGTAGCTGCACTATCACAACGGATAGAAATGGGTGCCATAGGTTTGACCCACAATGGAATCTCAAGAAGCAAGTTTCTCAACCATTCAGCCTCTTTACCAGCAGCTGCTAGAGCCACAAATTCAGATTCCATTGTTGAACCAGTAATGCAAGTTTGCTTCTTGGATGCCCAAGAAATTGCACCACCACCAAGAAGGAATACCCAGCCACTTGTGGACGAATTATCCTCAGTATTGCTGATCCAACTTGCATCAGTGTAACCTTCCAACACTGAAGGATATCCAGTATAAGACAAACAATAATCCATTGTTCCTTTCAAATACTTCAGTACCCTTTGAATTGCTTGCCAATGCTGAGTACCAGGATTACTAGTATACCTACTCAGTTTACCCACAGCAAATGCAATGTCAGGCCTAGTACTAGTCATGGCATACATCAAGCAACCAATAACCCTAGAATACTCAAGCTGGGAGACAGCCTGACCATTGTTAGGCATTAGTTTCTCACTTGTATCCATAGGTGTACTTACTGGAGTACAATCAAAGTGATTGAATTTCTTCAGCACCTTCTCAATGTAATGAGACTGAGAAATTACAATACCATCACTTTCATGTTTAATCCTTATGCCAAGGATAACATCAGCCTCCCCCATGTCTTTCATGGAGAACTTTGATGACAAAAAATCCTTTGTCTGATCAACCTTAGCTTGGTCAGTACCAAAGATTAACATGTCATCAACATATAGGCAAATGATGACTCCTTTACCAGATTCATCAAATTTGCTATATACACATTTGTCAGCTTGGTTAAGTGAATAACCATTAGACAAAACCACTTCATCAAATTTCTGGTGCCATTGCTTAGGTGCCTGCTTTAGTCCATATAAGGACTTAATCAGTTTACACACCTTACCTTCATGACCAGGCATGATGAAGCCCTGAGGTTGGTTCATATAAACCTCCTCATCCAAGTCACCATTCAAGAATGCTGTCTTCACATCCATCTGATGAATAATCAGATTGTGAATACTTGCTAGAGCAATCAACATTCTTATGGTACTGATACGTGCTACTGGAGCATAAGTATCAAAATAGTCTATCCCTGACTTTTGTTTAAAGCCTTGAATGACTAGCCTTGCCTTGAACTTTTCAACAGTTCCATCTACCTTCATTTTCCTTTTGAAAATCCACTTATTACCAAGTGGATTACAACCTGGAGGTAGATCAACCAACACCCAAGTGTTGTTGCCCATGATGGAATCCATCTCATCATTGATTGCTTCTTTCCAGAAAGCAACATCCGGGGACTTCATTGCTTCATCAAATGTTTTGGGATCATCCTCAACATTAAAGCAATAGTAGAATTGGTCAGAGACCTCATCTCTTGTACCTTCAACTAAGTATAGTTGAAACTCAGGCCCAAAATTCCTTGGAGTCCTATGCCTTGTGCTTCTTCTAAGCTCAGGCTCAGGTTGCTGAACCACAACCTCATCAGTGACCCTTTCAGGTTCCACTGAAACACCAGTGTCCTCAGCTCCTATAGGAGTCCTAAGGCTTGGTCTAGGGACTGATGAGAACCTAGTCTCATCAAAGTTAGCATCCCTTGATTCAATGATTGAGTTTATTGAAACTGAATCATTAGGTTCAATAACATAGAACCTATAAGCCTTGGAATGCTCAGCATATCCAACAAAGATGCATTCAATGCCTCTTTCACCCAAGGTTTTCACCTTTGGATCAGGGAGTCTTACAACAGCCCTACAACCCCAAACTTTGAGGTAGTTCAAGTTTGGTTTCCTTTTAGTCCAGAGTTCATAAGGGGTAATCCTGTTCCTTTTATTAGGAACCCTATTTAATAAATAGCAAGCTGTTAACATAGCTTCTCCCCAAAACCCTTGACTCAGTCCTGAGTAGGACAACATGGAGTTAACCATCTCTTTTAGTACTCTATTTTTCCTTTCTGATATACCATTTTGTTGTGGAGTATAGGGGGCAGTTGTTTCATGGATTATTCCAACAGACTGAAAATACTGAGTATTCATGTACTCACCTCCCCTATCAGTCCTAAATCTTTTGATTTGGACTCCTTGTTGTAATTCAACTTCAGTTTTAAATACTTTAAATTTATCTAATGCTTCATCCTTAGTATGTAACAAATAGACATAACAAAACCTTGAAGCATCATCAATAAATGTTACCAAGTATTTCTTATTCCCTAATGAGGGAGTAGCATGCAAATCACATAGGTCACTATGGATTAGCTCCAAAACTGTAGTTACACGTTTTACATCCTGAAATGGTTTCTTAGTAATTTTATTCAGCATACAAGTCTGACACTTATCAGTGTCCATGTCAAAAGCTGGAATTAACCCATCCTTAGACATATCTTGCATCCTCTTATAGTGGACATGGCCTAGTCTAGCATGCCATAGTGATGAATCATTTAGTTTAGTGGTAGTCATCAGGACAGAATCAACATTTATACTAGAATCAATATTAAGCCTGAACATTTGATTACTCAAATAGCCAAAACCAATAAACACACCATGTTTTGATAAAACAAATTTATTAGATTCAATCACTTGTTTATAACCACAATTATTCAAAACACTACTAGAAACCAAGTTCTTCCTAATATTAGGAACATGCAAAACATTAAACAAAGAAACAATCTTTCCAGAACTAAATTTAAGATCTACACAACCATGCTCTTTGGCTTATCACTTTCATGCACCCTGAGGGATTCCTCAATGCGCAAATGACTGCCCAACTCAACAAGAGTTAACTCCTCCTTCTTATGTTTCAAGGTGTGCTTGAAATCTTTCCAAGAAGGAGGTAGTTTGTCAATGACACACGAGACCTGAATGGTCTCATCCATGTTCATTTTATGTTGTGTAAATCTGCCAAGTATTCCAAGAAGTTCATTGTATTGTTCCATGACTGGTCTTGAATCAGTCATTTTGTAATTTGTGAAATCACTCACAAGGAACTTCTTACTTGATGCATCCTCAGCCATATATTTGGCTTCCAAGGAATCCCATAGTTCTTTAGCAGATTCAACATTTTGGTAAATATCAAATAAAGAATCAGACATACCATTGAGAATTATGCCGCGACACACATAATCATCATTCTCCCATTTGCTCCTGTTCCTCAGTTCCTCCAAAGTAGCATCATCACCACCATCAGGAATAGGAGTAGTCAACACGTACACCACGTTCATGGTAGAAAGAAGAAAGTGCATCTTCTTTTGCCATCTCCTAAAATCAACCCCTTCAAACTTGTCCAGTTTGGAGAAGTTAGCCACCATATGCTTCATTGCTGCCGCCATTGATTATCACAAAATAATCTTCTTTGATTGTTGGGGTTTACTTCGTTCCAACAGGGTGAAGATAATCAATAGCCTAACTACGTACCAATGAATGGTTACCGGATATCTCTTGGAGTCGTGTAATCACTTTCCAAAGAAGATTATTCGACCCTATGCCTGGGTTAACACGAATACCTCCTTGGGATAAAACCAAGAGTTAGTTCTTGTTTTAGGCACAAATCAAGAACTCTATGCGTTTCTGTGTTTCTTGTTTCTATATCTCATCATGCAAAATATGATCACTATTTATAGTGATCCTATTCCTTTAAGGAATGTAACTCCTAGTCAAAGGTATTAAGAGCATTAATCGGCCTATTAATCTCATAATAACCTTCATAAAGCATAGTGGTTACATGACCAGAAATCTGGTCATCAAGTCAATATTAATCCCTCATTAACTGGTCAAAGAGGTTACAAAGACTTTGTGCATCACCAGGAGCAACGTCCTGACCAGGAGCAGCTTCCTGACCAGGAGCAGCTTCCTGACCAGGAGCAACTTCCTGACCAGAAGCAACTTCCTGACCAGGAGCAGCTTCCTACTGATATCACAACCACTATATTGAGTCCAGGGAGGTAAGGGACTTAATGGGTGTACACTCCGTACCTCCAAACCCATTTACAAGTATTACCCGTTCCCACAATTGCACTAAATTTCCAACATTGATCCTACTTTAGAAGACGTGTCTAACTACTGAACAATTATTTTAAGCTTATTAAAACTTTATAGTTGCTTTCTAACAATGGTATCTATTTAGCTCTGTACCCTCATCAGACTACATCAGTTTGGGTTCCACAAGTTGGGAGCAATATAGCTGCTTGTCCTTCCGGCATGTAAGTTCTCTATGTGTATGTGATTCCTTTGAGATGACACTGAATTATTATTGATATAACTAACTGATGGAAGATAATCATCACATGTAGAGTTGGCTACTTTGGTGTTTCTATTTTTCTATAGAGTGCACTGTATATACAGGATTTGATAACATCACTCACACAGTGTGTTTATGTGTGTTGTTGAGTCACTATTAAAGGTAATAACTAAAGTTAACTTATAGTATTCTTGGCAGAAAATGGTTATATGGTCATGTATATAGAGGCGTCGGTTACTCAAAAGGAATATGTATCTGATTTCAATGATCATTGCTACTACTTTAGCATTAACTTTGGTTTTCTAAACAATTCATTACGCAAGAATGAAAACCAAAACAAATTGAAATTCATATTAAAACTCATTGCAACTACCATTCATGTGGTTTTGATCTTTGTCAAGATTTGATGGTACTTGAATGTTTCTGAATTGCACAGGATGCTCCCTGAGGAGACCAATATTTTGATCAATAGAACAGTGAAGTAAGACGAACCCTTTTGAGAAAATGCGCATTTTTTTCCAAGGCCATCTTTACCTGCATCAAATAGAGTAGAAATAGTCCAAGATTAAAAAAACAAGATTCCATTTAAAATAGAAGAACTAGAAGAGAAACTGGATTATAAAGTGGAATAGAATATATTTTATATATAACTATAAATTCTGTAAACTCTGCGTGTATAAACTTGTGTAATTGTTCTTATTTTCGAGGTTGCTATTAAAAGAGTTACTTAAGGTACTATGCACTTGATAATTATGTAAAGATTTATTTATGGCACTAAATGGGGGAAAAAGTTATTTTATAACCAAACTATTTTTTAATCGGAGTGATGCAAGCAAGGATCTTGAGGTGGTTGTATTTGCTGAAGGACCAGCTGCAGATGATGGTAGAGCTCAGGCGCTGATTTGGTGTGTGATCGGGACCTTATTGGAGGAATCCAAAGTGGTATTTAATTAGTTTAATGCTATGCTATTAGAAACGCACTCCATGTATACTAAATTCATTGGGATTGAAGACTATTTATCAACTCATGTAGTTGCATATTTACCTTGTCGTATTCAAATTTCACACATAAGGAAGAAAATGAAAGTTAATTAAATGATGAGCCAACAAATTCTTTACCTTTCACTCATAACCTTTCATATTCGGCTCTAGAAAATGTAGCTAGGAGCAACCTAATGGATGATAAATCTACGGATGGCCTGGAATACTATACTCCTTTCGAGTAGCTCTTACTTTTTCAGCTTTCGAAAAACATGGATTAGCTGCCACGAAAGAGGGTATGTTCAATGACTTCTGAATTCAAGATCAAAAGTCACCACTCTACCTAGACAATAATTAGACATGTACCTCTTCTATTATCTGATGTGCAAGAGGCTTATAAGTTTTCTGCAAATCTATGGTTATCTGTGGGTATTGCTGATCGTTTACCAATCATGCCATCTTTACTGACTCGAGTGTCAAAAAGGTTTTCTTTTTATTAAGATTTTCATTAATCGAAAACTATGTAAAGACGATCACAAATATTGTTGGTGCATTGTCCTCTTCAAAGGGGCCTAACATCTAATAAAAAAGCTCAAGTAATGCTTAGAAATCAAGTTGTGCGAAATCTTCACAAAGTCTTATGCATTTTAATAACCTATTTGTAACTCATATAGGCATGATTATAGTTTAGTAACAATGTATTTTCTTTAACAGGTAGTTATACAATGTATATGGACATGGGAGAATATGATCAAGATTGTGAGTAATGTGGTGCCTTTTTGTTGCATGCGAAGAATGGAAATAGGGGATCTCATGTCGATTCTCGTGAATCGTTTTTTATTCTTGTAAAAAAGTAGAGAAACTCGAGAATGTGTATTTTACAAGGGCGCTTATCTTTTCCAAGTAAACTGAACAAAAGAGTGTATAAAAACCAAGAACACGTGATAGCACATTTACATGTTTGTTCATCTCCACTTTTGCTCTCAAACGTTGTTGTTAATTATCTATGGTGCTCTCTTAATCCCAAACCTAACATATACTACTTAATTGGTTGTTTATTAAAGTAACGCTATTAGTAAATCAAGCGGTGTTTCGAATCTTTACTCTAATTCACATATTTGTTTCATACATGTTAGAAGTAATAATTATGAATTGTTAACTGTTATTTACTATTTAATGTTTTTTATAATATCCTAAACTACATATTGTTACTTTGATCATATAAGTTTCAAACTCTTTAATCTCATATAAATGAGTTAAGATATATATAAACCTCTAAAATAGCATATACTCAATCAACCAATCACAATCAATTATTTTTTTTAAATCCATTTCATACCATTTGTTTAAAAATTAAATATCTCACAAACGGTAAATCTTCAAAAAGAATACACCATCGTGCCGAGAACTAAATCATATCATCTTCTAATGAGTGGCACATGTATAAAATTTCGACAAACTTTTTTTGATTTTTTTTTCTCAATCACGTCAGTGAAAATCATACATGAAAAAATTATTTTTTACAAAAAATCATTTTTTATAAAAAATATGTTTTAAAAGAAAGTTATTTTTTATAGAAAAGTAATTTTTTATGAGGAAATTATTTAAAAAATAATTTTTTTATAAAAAATATTTTTATTAAAAAAAACTTTTCTATAAAAAATATTTTTTATACAACTTTTTATAAAAAACATTTTTTTATAAAAACTAAACTTTTAATAAATGATAGTTAAAGTCGATTAAAAATAAAGTTTAAATAAAATATAGTAAAAGGTTTTTTTAATAAATATTATTTTTTAATATAAGTCGCATAAAAAGTATAACGAAGTTGCATAAAGACAACTTGTTACACATAAATACTTTTGTCTCACACAAATGTATTATGTGTTATAGAGACTAAAGTATAATTTTATGATTTTTTAGCAAGTCACATAAATTGCATATGTTGCATAGAGTATTTTGAAAAATTCTCATTTGGTGAATGCAAAAAAGGAAAAAGGGTGAAATTTTAGGGCATTTCAAGAATTAGCCCCAAACTTTCAAAGTATTTGTTCGTAATGTATACAGACTACATCATAAGTACAATTATACTTAATTATAAAACATGAATTATACTAATAAAAACATAAAAAAATTGAGGATATTACTTTCAAACTAAAACGGATCCCACTAACAACGGAGGTTGATGAATACGTGACGTATACACAAATGTATTTTTAAAAAAGATATATGAACCGAACCCGCCAGTTGACCACAAATAAACGTTATTTAAGTGGAAATTATAACTAAAATATACTAAAAGTTAAATTAAAAAGACAATAAACTAAAACATACAAACAATAAACCATAAACAAATTAAAAAACGACCCCGCCCGTTGGGCGGGTTACGACGCTAGTATATATATATATATATATATATATATATATATATATATATATATATATATATATATATATATATATATATATATATATATATATATATATATATATAGTATATATATATATATATATATATATATATATATATATATATATATATATATATATATATATATATATATATATATATATATATATATATATATATATGTATATATATATATATATATATATATATATATATATATATATATATATATATATATATATATATATATATATATATATATATATATATATATATATATATATATATTATATATATATATATATAATATATATATATATCTATATATATATATATATATATATATATATATATATATATATATATATATATATATATTTTAACATTATATATAAGAGGAGGGATATGCCACATAAGCATGTTATAAATCCACATCAGCATCATTCCGGGCCTCTACTGACATTCGGGTCTTGTCCTATACCCGGCTTATATCATACTCAACTGAAATATCTTCAATCCTAATCAATAGGGATTCGATTGAAGATAACATAACCTTGAATCCCAATCAATGAATATCATTATAAGAATGATTAACATGAACTTATAAGACGATATGACTAATTCAGTGAGTTAGGATCTCGCTCATCAGTGTTTTTGTAAAAAAACGTTCTTGATATCGACTATAATATATCATTCGATTAAACACCAAAGCTGCACAATGAAGGTGAAGGAGTTATATTCAAAGAACATTAGGAACTAATTTTGGGTTTCAATACCTTTCTGCAAAGCCTTGAGAGTTGGAAGACGTGAAGCATCAACTGGTGAGATCGCCATTATATTTTTATTCACTCTGCTCATTATTGAATTTGGGATTATTAAATTCATAGGTATCAAATGTCAACTTCTTATTGCTTACTCGGCCCACACCATGAATGCTGACCCTAATTGCGATAGACTATGCCTTTTGGATCTTAGTCAGCCATCCAGCTACTGATTTTCGAATGTTAGGTAATATTACAATTATGTTTTTTTGTACTTATTAAAACTAATCAGTTTAACCCATTGTGGAGTCTGCATTTACCAAATCCAATATCATATTTTTTAGACCATCATAATGTGTTCTACTTGATGTATCAAAATTGTTATTAGTTCTCTATCTGAATTCTCTATGCTTTTGTAGTTGGGGTTGCGCTTGCTGCTAATTTTGAACTTGTGAGAGCTGTAGCCGAGTCCTGTACATCAGCTTATCCTTCGTGTCCTATACACCAGCTTGAATTTTTTATAACAATGTGGAATAATAAAAAATTTAATATTGCCTGAAATATTTTCAGAATAAACATAGGAAATTTGAAAATATTATTGTTTGAATAATCATAGTAATAGTTTTGACAATGAAGGCCATGTCTTGGTTGTTTGTCGTCTTTCAGTCACAACTGAAAAGGTTGGTGTTGCATTCCGTTGTGATATAAAAAGTGATTGAAACAAAACGTTTCCTATAGTTGACAATGGTACACTTTTATATTATAATATCCCCAACACTAAATCATAATCATTATTATTATTATTATCATATCATTTGTTTAATCGGATCTCTATATCATGTAAGCAGTTTAAATCTAATCATTAAAGTTAACATTAACCTAGATTCTGAGTTTTGATTATTCTTTTATTTTTAGGGATTTTATTCAGCGTTTTATCAAATCCAACACTGAATATCAGCTATGGCATCTTTGTTTGTGTACTCGGGTTTGGCTTTATTCATTGAGCTTGCTGGGGAGACCAATGAACAAAAGTTAATAAGAATTCTTAAAAGCTTTTTGGATGAATAGGTAACATGAGTTTGGAATTTATTTTCTAATTATTTTCTTTATAACATAGTTTAATATGCACACTGAGTGGCTTTAATGGTTGTTTTAATTAACATTTATGTAGTATATTGTGAGAGGAGGAAGATATTTGTTCCATTTGTTGCCTGATGCATTCAAAAGTATCAAGCAAATTGGTGTTATTGGATGGGGTTCTTAGGTTTGTTACTTTCCAATTATTAAATTTGTTGTTTTTGTTTTGATATGATAGAGTGATGGGGTTCTGCTAAAATTTAATTGGTAACAAGTTGGTTAAATTTATGGATTAAAGTTGAATATTCTATGTTGTTCAAATTAGGTTTATAATTGTGTTAGGTGTGGAAAGAGTCGATACTGTAGAATTGATGTGTATAAGATAGAAGGTTGATTATTTTATTGTTGGATAAATATTTATGAATTTTTTATCTGATATGGAAGTTCGCATGTTAGAAATTGATTTTACCTTACCTGTTCTTGGAAGCTGTTTCCCGATGTTACCTGAGAAAACACAACCAGACATAAGTGGGTCGTAAGAAAATGGGGAAAGGTACTTACATTCTAGAGTAGGCATTTTAGACATTTACAAATGCGAAGCGCAATATAGTGTAGAGTTCGATACACGTACACTCTGTCTTTTGAGGGAATATTTGGAACAGATGTAACACCACAAATAAATGGAAACCGATCCTACTGTCGATGTATTCATCATGATAAAGAAGCAGGTATTCATGGAACCGTCCCACTGAACAAAAACTGGATCCTTGCGACTTTGTATTTTGAAATCGTTTACCAGTCTCAGGTGTGAAATTGTTACGATGCTTAGCAAGTGCTTAATAGCTTAGCGAAATCTAGTTTCATATTAGTCTTTAAATGTAGGTGTGAAATTGGAGCTTATTTTTCTTCCTTTTCCTGCATTTGTATTTATTAGTTTGCATTTGTAGGAAAGAAGAAGTGACATGAGTATATACCCAACACCGCTAATTCATGTTTTTGCCTGTGTGATCTTGATTGCAGAATAGGTATTATGGGGTTGTTTGTGACTGCTAACTAAAACTGTTACGGGTTGTCGACTATCAGTAACATGGAATAGTATACCCAAGTCAAATGTGTCAGCAGCCAAATGCATCTCAAGTCGGATCAAAAATGCGCTTTGAAGTTAATCAACCCGTAATGGTCAAGAATGATCATTCTTATAATGATGGTCCTGTAATGGCTCCTCAACAGCCTAAGCTTGCAGCTACCCCAATGTCAAGAACTCAGCCAATAAATTATGTAAAGGTTGCTAGAGTTAATCTTGCAGCGCCAGTATGCAAAGGTTGCTAGAGTTTCTACAACCAAGGATGCTCATCCAGGGATTATATCAATGGCGCGTTAATAAGTGTGTAAACACTTATCCTTTGCCACTAAAATCAAGGAAAAACAAGACCTAATCATGTGTTTTATATCGTTAAAGTCGGAATTACGTGTGGTTTTGTGTTTTTGTGTTTAAATAGGTACAAATGATCAAAAGGAAAGAAAACATGGGATTTCACGGTCAAATGTTGAAGAAAAGTCCAAAAAGAGACGAAGACAAAGTCAAAAGACCAAAAGTGTGCCCAAGTTCACGAAAACCGTCAAAATCAACATGAAATTAAAGCAAAGATCAAGAAAGCCAAAAATCGAGCTCGTTTTAGTGGATTCACTCGTTTACGAAGATTTTGGGCCTTGTGGGTCCCACTTTTGCATAATGGGCCCACAAGCCCATTTAAGGAATGGATGAAAATAAACGGATCAAATAAATGGTTTAAGCCCATTTGATTTCAACTAATAATGGGACGGATGAATGGGCTTCAAGCCCAACCATTTGCAAGTAAAGAAAAATCGAAAGGAGTAAACACACTTTTGCTTGATTTGGCAGTCAACTCACACTCTCACCAATGGCCCAGGCAAACGCACATCTTCCCATCACACACGTGTACTCTACCATACTCTCACCCACACACGTGACCAGTCAACCCTTACAATTATTAAACAGAAATAATTTACCCATTCCCTTTTATTTTCGATATTCACTATGTTCCTTCACCCATTCTTTTTTCTCTCCCAAAAACTTCGCAGCAACCATTTTCAAACCCTAACCAAAAATTCATCTTAATAATTGGGGGTTTTACCTTATCCGTGTGATTCACACGCGCCCCATTTAATCCCCCATAAAACCGGAGTAAAAAGAAAGTGGTCCTCCAATCATTTTCCACGCTGGCAATCCGTCTCACAAGGGTTATTATCACCCGTTGATTGAAGAGAGAAGGAAAGAAAAGGGAGAAGAACGGCCAAGATTTCATGCCGTGGGCACCAATCTTCATCAACAAGGGTTTGGGTTCGCCTATAAAACCCACCCCATAACTTGTAATAGGCAGTCCATTTTTTAAGCTTTTCATTATTTTTTCAGTTTTTAATTAATTAATTTTAGGAGTAGATTTAATTAGATTTAATTTTTTTTGCAAAATTAGAATAGGTTTAATGTAATCTTTAATTTCCAGTTTTTGTAATTTATTTTTTTAATTAATGAAAAGAAGTTTTATTTTAATTTCGTTTAAATTTCTGTTTAAATTTTGATTATCATGTTTGAATCTGCTTGGGTACTATTCGGTTTATTGTTAATATAAAAAAATATTAAATACATGTTTGAGTTGGTTCGTTCGGTTCGAGAGATGTGGAACGAAGATGACGATGATGTTGATGATTAAGGTGGTGTTCGATTTGTTCTCAAAGATGGCTCAGCGCCAATCTTCTTCCCAATGGTTGTTGATAAGTGTGAAAACACTCATCAATTATGATCCAAATACCACTCAAAACACAGTCAAATACATTATTTTAACTGTAAAATATCAGAATTACGCGTGTATTTGTATCTTGTGTGTTTCAGGTAAAGAAGATACAATTTTGGAACAAAGATGCGTTTTTCAAGGACTTATTTGATCAAAAGACGAAGAAAGAGACGAAAGATGCTTTCAAGGGCCAATCATGCCATATTGTTAAAGATCAAGGACCTTATTTGCCAAATCTTCAAAGATCAAGGGTTCAAGTTGTAACTTTTGACAAAATGAAGGATGAAAAGAAAGAACTTAAAAGTTTTAACCACTTTTGAAACAAAATGTGAAGTTGAGGGACCAAAAAGAGAAATTGAATGGAAAGTAAACAAGTTTATTATCTCGGTCAATTTGACCAAGACCGGTCAAAATAAATACACAAACCTAAAACGCGTCTTCTCCAAAGAAGAGAGAGAAAGACGTTTATCCCTTTTTCATCTCCAAACCTGCAACTCATATTCAAGAACGATACATAGGGATTCAAGCAAAGAGTTTAACTACAAAAATCATCCTCTCATTCTCCTCTACAAGCTGATACAAGTTAATTAAATCAAGAAGGAAGAACGAAGAAAGCCCCAATTTTGGATTGAAGATGAAGAACGAGTAAACCTCGTATTAAACACGTGTCAATCAATCATTGGTGGAGCCACGTCATCCACTTTCTCCAGACGGCTATATATAGAAGACGAGGCCTTCATTTGCAAGCGGTTAGACTAGGTGTAGTTTTTCACATAGTTAGATTAGAGTTAGTTAGATAGTTTAACTTTCTTTTACTTTTCTTGTTTAATTTTGTAACTGAATTAGTTAGGATTTGTAACCGATTACTGTTTCACCATTAATGGAATCTCAATGTTTTTTCTCAAGCTTTGTTCATTACTTTCTGTTATAGAAACTTTAAAAGTCTTCAATTTCATTCTGAGTTCTTTAAGGATTCTGCTTTCACGTTTATGAAATCAGTTTTAGTCAATTACAGATTGGTTAGAAATCTGTTATGATAATCTGCCATTAGCGAGACTTCGTTCTTTTTTCTTCTTAGTCAGGTTAAGCCATCAATGAAAGCTTACAGTTCGATTCAGTTTTTGTTAAAGTTCCTGTTAATCAGTTTATTCTTAATGAACTGATATATAATCAGTTTTAGGAGTCGGTTTTAGAATAAAGTTCAAAGTTTTAATCGGCATAAGTTTTCGACTTCTGATTCAAGAGCTTGTTAGATCATTCGAATTCGTTTATAGTTGGTAGAGTAAGTAATAGCTTTTGTAAGGAAGCTTTAGTCAGTTTGATACAAAGTTCAGATTGATTGGATTTGTGGTAGTCGAGAAATTTTTGTTTGGATAACTTGTTTTGCAGGATTACTTTCAGTTTTTGCAGGTAGCAGAATGTTGGTCATTCATTGTATTCAGTTAAAGATCAAAGTTCGAGGTTGCAGTGCAGTAGAGTACTGTTTGAGTTGAGATTTCTGTATTAAGATAGTGGTTCGAACATATGGCAGTTTCATTCAGCAAATATCATAGCTTCGACATAGGACTGGTGGTAGTTCGGATCAGCACTAGTAGCACTGTTTAGTGAACAAGCCGGTTCAGCGCCGAGCTTCGACATCAACGGTCTAGTCTTCGGATGAGCAGGTCAAGCGCGTTTTACTATTCTGCATAGTTATATAGATTCTGCTAGTTATAGATTGTAGTATAAATCTGTTATAGAGGTACTTGATTTGTTTTACTCCTCGATTTGCTTTTATGTTTGATGCTTGTAATATGTTTCAGCTCATCTGTGCTTACATGATTCTTCACAGTTTGATTTAGCTTCAATTTTATACAAGTTTAGTGATTTTACAAGTTAGGTCCTTTAAAGTGTATACACTAGTTGCTCTTACAGTCCTAGTAGTTAACTGTTAGTTATATTTGTTAGAAATCTGTTTTGTCATTAGTCCTTGTAGTTAGGCCCGTTATAGTAACTAGACTTGCTTTATATTTGTTGGGCTAAGCTTCATGATGGGCTAGATATAATCACTTTCAAATTTAAAAAAAATGCTATACTGTTTTCATTTCATTTAGAGTTTACCTATTATGTGAGCCAATTTAGTATAAACTAGTTTAGGACGATTCGAAATTACATAATATGTTTAGTTTCATTTTAATAGTTCGTATTATATTTTTATATAGATAGATTTATATTTTGTATTTTGAATTTTACATTTGTAGTATAATTTGTATTTTACTTTTGAATTTTTGTGCTTTAAATGTTTTACGTAATTGCAATGTGTTTTTTTTAGCGTAGTATGTATACGTAGTTAAAAGTGTATTTTTACCTTTTTACGTGCTTCTTGCCAATTAGACATAGAATTCAAAAAAAAAGATCTTACAACCAAAAACAGTCAAGTCGAGCTTAAAAACGTTATATCAATTCGAATCGAGCTGAGAAGACAACTACACTAAAAAACGAAATATTAAATGGCGCCGCTGCCGGTTCTTTTCGTGAAGATTAACAATTTCGAGTGAGACGATTGGATTTTGGGATCCGTTCAGTTTGTGAACGTTATTTTTACGTATTATAATCAAAAACATAAAAAAATCAAAAAGATAAAAAATACAAAAAAATAAAAAAATCACAAAATCAATTCTTTTCCTAAAGAATTGAACCAAAAAAATAAAAAATCCAAAAAGTAATCTTTTTCCTAAAAGATTACAACAAAAATATATATTATATCGTTTTCATCGGTTTTTACGTAGATATAGTATTTTTCTTAAAAAAACAAATAAATACAAAAATATTTTTGATATATTATTATATGTAAATAAGTATACGTATAAGAACAACCAAGTTACCTATCTTCCATAAGTATTGCCGAGGCAATACACCGTGTTGAGGGGCGTTCCGGTCCTTGACACGCGTATCGATAAAATTTAATTAAGCAAGAATAGATAAATACTTCCAATTGGCAATAATTCGAAGAATACAAACTACTAAAGTGAATAGATAGGCGACGTGCTATAAAATGCCGTCTAAGGGTTAATAGGTACTTAAGTGCTTCGCGCCACCTAACCCCCCGTTCACTAGTGCGTATTCTAAGAAGGAAGGCTTAATTGGAGGTCTTGCACCCAAGTAGTAATTATATATATACTTTCTTGTGGATATTTCATATCGAAACTCGAAGAGGATAATCTTATTCTTTTCAAAGTCGACCGAGGGCTACTCCCTCATTCCTCGTGTTTACTTACACGTGTACTCGCACACGTGTAAACATACCACCTTTGGTGTATTACTTCCTTCCCTGAGGAAGCTTTTAGACGTCATTATACTTGTACATACATTCGGTCACCTTGTTAAACATGGATACTCGTTCCATGTTGGAGATTTTGCAACAACAATCCGCCACCGCTAATTATCCGTCTTGTTCGACTTGTGGTGGTCCACACGATACGTATTTATGTGATCAAAATAATGGTTATTATGGGGAGGGATATGCTTACAATGGAACCGAGAACCCTAATTTTCGACCTAACATTCAAATGGACTACACTTGTAATGACTATATGGGCTATTCCGGTTTTTCATCACGACCTCCACCATCATTTCATGATCAAACCTTTAATGTGCCATACCAAAACCAAGGATTTTCCAATTATGAAGGTTTTCAAAATAATGATAATTTTCAAGGCTATAATCAAGAAACCTTTCATAATCAAGGATTTTCAAACAATGAAGGCTTTCAAAATGATGAGAATTTTCCATGCCATAATCAAGACACCTTTCAACATCAAGGATTTTCATATTCGACCACTTTGCCACACTTGGTTAATCGTCCTATTTTGGAGATATTACAAGACGAGCAATATCGAGCTATGTATGGGCCTTGTGCGACTTGTGGAGCATCACATAATGAAAATAATTGTGATCTATACGCGAGTAATTATGATCAAGGGTTTGATGAGGATTTTCAAAATCAAGAATTTTTAAATCAAGACGATTTTCAAAATGAAGAAAATTTTCAAAGTCCTAATAAAAACACCGTTAACAATCAAGGCATTTATCATTTCTTGAGTAAAGACGCTTTTAATATGGTAATGCAAGCACTTGAGACAATGCAAGAGTCAACTGATCCGAAAATCTTAGGCTTGAGCACATACGTCTTGCAACACATGAGACCGAACGATGCTTTACCTGATGATGAGCCTTCTTTGAGAGTAGATGTTGAGGATGATACACTTAGTGATGTTCCTATTATAGACCCTTCCATCTCTCCACCGACTATATTTGAGCCATACACACCTTCATCACCTTTACCTCACGTGGAACCCACCGACTCTTTAACCATGGGGGACGAGCCTCTTAGCACTAATACAAACACCGATTCGGATGAATTAACCTTTTCTAGTGTTGAGAACCTTATCCCAATCCAAAGAGAGCTTGAGAGGGTTTCCAATGAACTATGTGATGAGCTTTGTGTTGATACCTCTTCTCCTCATGATCACATTGAGATTTTATCACGTATTGACCTTCATGCTACTACTAGTGATTTTGGTGATTTCGATCTTGATGAATTGTTTAAAGAAAGGGATAATGAGATTGAGGAAGAGTTTGTGAAAGACTTGACACAAATGGAGGATGATGATTGTGATTCTAGTGACGCGTCTTATGCTATATCATCCAATGATTTGTCTTGTCAAGATAACTTTCCTAATTTGGATGAAGAGTTTGCTCCTATAGGGAATATGGATCCTTCTCCTCTACCACCATATGATTCTTGTGATGAACCCTTTGATGATCCTTATGATAGTGATGAGTCTTTTACATCTGATGATGAATCCATGTCCTCTATGACTCCTTCACCTATTCCTCTAAGTGATTTTGTGATAAATTCGGATCCTCTTTTTGAAACATCATTTGATAACCCACTTTTCCATCATGATGAAGAAACCAATGAGGATTTTAGTGATGATGAACCTTCTCTTTGTGATACACCAATATATGATGATTATAGTGATAATGAGTTTTCCACTTGTGAATCTCCATTTTTTGATGATCACACTTCCTTGAGTTTTAAGGAGTCACCAATCTTTGACAAACCAATCTATGATTCCTATAGTGATGAGGAGGGGTCTATCATTGATGAGAATGAGGAGATTCTAAAGACTGAAAGATTGCTTAGTGAAGATGAGTTGATAGATAAACAAATTGAAGATTATCTTAAGAGAGATGATATTGTGGTTGATACATCTTCTTCTAATTGGGAAGAGGATATTCGTCTTATTGAGAACATGCTTTTTGGGACCCTAGAACCTACACCTTCTCCACAAGACACTATTAATCTTGATCCTCCTTATTCTATGCCTTCTATGGAAGATTACCCACCTTTTGATGATGATGAGCCCAACATGGACATAATAGTTATGAATGTTTTGATACCTACACCTTCATATTCTCATGATGCTTTGATCACTAAGGGGGAATCTTATATGGTTGATATGAGCTCATCTTCTTATTTTCCCATGAAGGGAAAGGTTTTTGATCCTGGGATACATATGTTTGGGAAAAATTGGTTTTCATTTACTCCACTTAAGAGTGTGCCTTCGATTGATATGCGCTTCTTGTATGAGCTTACTTTGGTGATGCTACCTACTTTGGAGTTGTTCGAATGTCGAGATGGAAATTATGTATTTGATCCTGGGGTGCTTCATATTTGAGAGCTTTCGTATGTTGGACAAACTTGAGACACGTTGGACCGTTCCATTTATCGAGGCAGATTTTGTAGATCTTTTAGTAAATGGCAACGTGCTAAGTTTGAGTGTATCATGTGAGACGTGCTTCAAAGTGATATCCTTTATTCTCCATGATGGTTCCCCAAGGACAACTTAATTCGGGGCCGAGTCGAGCTAGCGACTTAGGGTTAAAAAAAACTCAAGCATTGAATAACTAGGTTAGAAAACGTAGAGTATATTTTCAATAGGTTAAGTTTAATTAAAAGGATGTTATAGTAGAGTTGAAGTGGAGGGGTGCCTTTCTTCGTCTTTTGGTGTTTGTTTCAAGGGTTGCTCTCTCTCATTTCATACTTGGAGCTTATGGAGGAGGCCCGTGTATCAGGTTCACTTCGATTAGTTTTTGCTATCATGATATTAAACACTTGTGCTTAAAATGAATACCCTTTAGTTGTCTCTTCCTTAACTTGGGTTAAGCAAAGTAATCAATGTCATAAGTGTAGGGGAGTTCACTCCAATACTCTTAAACATTGAGGACAATGTTTATCTTAAGTGTAGGGGAGACTTCTATCGAAGTGACCTTACCTAGACCATTGCCTTAACTTCATGATAATTGGGAAAATTAATTTTTTGAACATTTTTCAAATTTTTGATCTACTTTGGCCACCAAAAATATGCATACATAATTTTTGCATTAATCATTTTTCATTTGCATAACACATTTGCATTGTATATATATTTCTTCTTTCATTTTTCATCAAAAATATAAAAAAAATTATAATAAAACATGGTTTTAACAAATTTAGACTTCTTTGACATATTAGGCCCGCCATGGATATTTTGACTCAACCCGAGTTTGCTTATTTTAGCACTCTCTAGCTAGTATCCTTAACCATGTAGTCCTTCATTGGTCTATTAGGCTAAGCTTCCACCAATTTCATTCTTTGAAATTTTAAATTTGTGGAGAATGGGAAATGATAGAGTTGAAGCAAGTGTAAAAGGGCTAGATAGACTTCATGGCAATTACTTGTGGTTAAACCCTTCTCTTCTTGACCTCTATTTTCTTCGCATGTATATAATTGTTAATAAATAATCAAGTACGGTTTTAATTGGTTTGTAATCTCTTATGCATTTTTGGCTAATCATTTATGGTTGATATGAGTACGTCTTAAGATTCTAAGTTAGCACGTTTTATGTGTACTAGACTTATGTCATGCTCCATATTTAGCGGGTGTTTTTCCTTTTCTTCTTTGCAAATTTCTTGGTGAGGAATAAAGAAAAATAAGAGCGGCTTATGAAAAAAAAATGAGTGGCTAGAAAAAAAAAAAAGAAAAAGAAAAAAATAATAATAATGCAAGACTCCCAAGAGGGGCAGTGTGGTGTTAATTATAGTGACTATTGAGTTCCAATATTACCTTGACAGGTTGCGGGGATTCAATAGATTGCTCCAATCCAATATTACCTTGACGGGTTGCGGGGTTGAAGATCCAAAATCTCAAAAAGATGCGGATGTAAATTATTGCGTGAGTTTTATTTTTCTTTCCTTAGCGAGTGTGTAGCTACTTATGAAAGCATGACATGAGGATTTTACACATAAGGCGAATGACTTATTACTCATAATACGGACTTGTATTAATTGTGATGGTTTTTCAAGTAATGGATGAGAAGATTACTTAGGATTAAAACCGTGCTTCCTTATTTTCGGATTTTACACTTCTTATATTTCACACTTGAATAATGACAAATTTGCCCACAAGCAATTTGCTCAAATAATAACCGGTTCCACATTTAATTGTCATGAATAAGTTGATGCACTTTTTATTTGTGAATGCAATGATTCCATTTATAAGCTTGGTATGGGGAAAGTGAAACTTGAGGGTGATAAGTGTCCATGGTACCAAAGCCCTAATCTAAGTCATTGATTTCTTTATGAGTTATTTCCATCAAAACCATTTCAATAAAAATCAAAAGTATATAAATAGATTGTTTTCTTTGCATTGCATTGTAAATATTCAAAACCATTCATCATGTAGTATAGTTTAGTTTATTAAATCATAAAATGGCCAAGGTTGGTTAATTATGAGAAAAGTGTAACTTGGTGCTTTAAAATGCTGCATTGCATGAGGACATGGCAATGGTCAAGTGGAGGGGAGTTGATAAGTGTGAAAACACTCATCAATAATGATCCAGAAACCACCCAAAACACAGTCAAATACATTATATTTAACTTTTAAATGTCAGAATTACGCGTGTATTTGTGTTTTATGTGTTTTCAGGAAAAAAGATACATTTTGGAGCAAATATACATTTTCAAGGATTAATTTGAAGAAAAGACGAAGAAAAGGACGAAAGAGCTTCTAAGGACTTTATTTGCCAATATTATCAAAGATCGAGGGCTTAGCTTGCAACTTTCTACGAGACGAAGGATTAAAAGGAACTTGATTTCAAAGTTAAATACATTTGATGAAAGAGTGAAAAATAAAGGACCAAAAGAGAATTAATGGGAAAGTTTAATTAACTTTTCTTATTTACTTGGTCACTTTGACCAAGACCGGTCAAAATAAACATACAAACCCAACACGCTTCTTCTTCACCGCGTTTCAAGAGAGAGAAAGAGTTTATATCCTTCAACCTCCATCAAACCTGCAAACAAGAATCACGAACGATCAACAAAGAATCAATTGAAGTCTTCAACAGCAAAGATGATCACCTCTTTCTTCTCTACAAGAGGATACCATTTAATTAGATCAATACTCAAGAACGAAGAAACCCCCAAAGTTGAAGATGATGAAGAACGAGTAAACCTCGTATTTAACACGTGTCAATCAATCATTGGTGGAGCCACGTCACTCCACCTCTCTCGACGCCTATATAAAGGAGTTGAAGACCTCATTTGCAACCGGTTAGACTAGGAGTAGTTTTACACATAGTTAGGTTAGGTTAGATAAACAGCTTTTCAGTTTTCTTGTTAAATTTTGTAACAAATTCCGTTTTTCATCTTAATTAGTTGTAACTGATTTTCTTGTTTCCACCATTAATGAAACTTTCAAGGTTCTTCTTTTATATCTTTTAAATTCTACTTTCTTTTTCCTTACTAAACTGTTCACTGTAGTTGTAAATTTGGATATTAATGCTTTCCATTTGAGTTTAAACTGTTTGTTGCTGTTCATTCGTGAGTTTTACTTAGAGAATTTTAGTGATATAATCAGTTCTTTTGATTCTTATTGGTTAAGGTGTAAACATAGTTAATTTTCATTTCGTAAGTCTGATAGTTGACATGTTAGTCGGTGTAGTAATGATTCAGTGATGATTTAATTTGAGTCACAAATTCTTTTCACCAAATTTTGCTTATTACTATTGGAGCGAGTTACTGTTCAGTTTTTTTTAGCCTGAGTTTCTGTTCGATTTTAGTTGCTTAAATAAACTGAATTAGTGTTAGGAATCACTGTTAGGATTAGTTTACTTTAAGCAGTATACTGCTTACTAGTTGGAAGTTTGATTTGGTTATGGTTTTGGTTAAGTCTACTATTAGTCTAGCATTTGTATAAAGATCCTGGTCCAGCTTCATAATCGATTTCAGTTAATAAAGATAGCTCAGATTTTGGCTTCGAGTGCACATCAGCTTTGTTAGCTCATTTCGTACAGTGAGAATCAACACTGGTCCGAGAGTAGATCATGTTGATGATTTTAATAGCAAAGTTGTAGTTCCAAGCCATGATTGCTTTGGTGATCAGTGTAGCAGCATAGCAGTTGGTGTTTTGATCTAAGCGAGCTCAGCGCTCCGCTTCTCCTACAACGGAGGCCTTGATATATTTGGTTAAGCACATATTAGTTTTTTCTGAATTAATAGCTTAATCTGCAATTCGTACGTTTGTGGTATAAAATTTTGCTTACGTTTTACTTGAGTTCAGTTGTTAAATGTTGTTCGATACTTGTTTGTGAGTAGGTTATTGATTTGCTCAATTTAGCTTTGTAAACTTCTCTTTCCATTTGGTTATTGAGTGTTTGGTTTAGTCAGATTAGGTAAAATTAGAGATATGATTTTTCAGTATTTGGTAAAGTAGAATTGAGTAAATGAAATCTATATAAGAAAGGTTTTATAAATAAAGTGTAGTCAAAGTGTTTGAAGAAATTAGCTAGCTAAAATAGCCATGAGTAATAAACTAGTCACTGTAACTATCTGTTTCAATTCTGCATTAGTTTAGTGCTTGTCCAGTTTTAGCCCTCCATTGTTATTTACTTCGCTACAAAAATAGTCCTTTTCCGTTAGTTGTTAGAAAAGTTAGTCTATTTTGTTAGAATTTGTTGCGAATTAAGTCCTTAACCTGTTAAGTCTATTGGATCTATTCATAGTAACTCGTTAGTCCAGTTCTGTTAAGTTTAGTTAGGCTAATTAGATTGTCATTGGGCTTCACAGTTATTTTGTTGGGCTTTGGATTAAATTGTAGTCCAATCTCATTTGTTAACAGATGTGACTTTGTTTACTTTTGGACTTATAGATTTAGGAATAGATTTAGTATAAATAATAGGTTTTATAAAATTAACTTTTAGATTTAAATTTTGTATTTTGCATTTTAAATTTGTAGAATAAATTTGTATTTTCAAGTTTTAAATTTCATGCATTTAAATGTTGTAATTGCAATATGTTTTAGAGTAGTACATATACGTAGTATTATAGCTATTTTTACCTTTTTGAATGCTTTGTGCAAATTAGAAATAGATACCAAACAAATTTGTATAACCAAAAACAATTAAGTCTTTGCTAGAAAACGTTATATCAATTCGAATCGAGCTGAGAAGACAACTACACTAAAATTAATTTTTTGAACATTTTTCAAATTTTTGATCTACTTTGGCCACCAAAAATATGCATACATAATTTTTGCATTAATCATTTTTCATTTGCATAACACATTTGCATTGTATATATATTTCTTCTTTCATTTTTCATCAAAAATATAAAAAAAATTATAATAAAACATGGTTTTAACAAATTTAGACTTCTTTGACATATTAGGCCCGCCATGGATATTTTGACTCAACCCGAGTTTGCTTATTTTAGCACTCTCTAGCTAGTATCCTTAACCATGTAGTCCTTCATTGGTCTATTAGGCTAAGCTTCCACCAATTTCATTCTTTGAAATTTTAAATTTGTGGAGAATGGGAAATGATAGAGTTGAAGCAAGTGTAAAAGGGCTAGATAGACTTCATGACAATTACTTGTGGTTAAACCCTTCTCTTCTTGACCTCTATTTTCTTCGCATGTATATAATTGTTAATAAATAATCAAGTACGGTTTTAATTGGTTTGTAATCTCTTATGCATTTTTGGCTAATCATTTATGGTTGATATGAGTACGTCTTAAGATTCTAAGTTAGCACGTTTTATGTGTACTAGACTTATGTCATGCTCCATATTTAGCGGGTGTTTTTCCTTTTCTTCTTTGCAAATTTCTTGGTGAGGAATAAAGAAAAATAAGAGCGGCTTATGAAAAAAAAATGAGTGGCTAGAAAAAAAAAAGAAAAAGAAAAAAAAATAATAATGCAAGACTCCCAAGAGGGGCAGTGTGGTGTTAATTATAGTGACTATTGAGTTCCAATATTACCTTGACGGGTTGCGGGGATTCAATAGATTGCTCCAATCCAATATTACCTTGACGGGTTGCGGGGTTGAAGATCCAAAATCTCAAAAAGATGCGGATGTAAATTATTGCGTGAGTTTTATTTTTCTTTCCTTAGCGAGTGTGTAGCTACTTATGAAAGCATGACATGAGGATTTTACACATAAGGCGAATGACTTATTACTCTTAATACGGACTTGTATTAATTGTGATGGTTTTTCAAGTAATGGATGAGAAGATTACTTAGGATTAAAACCGTGCTTCCTTATTTTCGGATTTTACACTTCTTATATTTCACACTTGAATAATGAAAAATTTGCCCACAAGCAATTTGCTCAAATAATAACCGGTTCCACATTTAATTGTCATGAATAAGTTGATGCACTTTTTATTTGTGAATGCAATGATTCCATTTATAAGCTTGGTATGGGGAAAGTGAAACTTGAGGGTGATAAGTGTCCATGGTACCAAAGCCCTAATCTAAGTCATTGATTTCTTTATGAGTTATTTCCATCAAAACCATTTCAATAAAAATCAAAAGTATATAAATAGATTGTTTTCTTTGCATTGCATTGTAAATATTCAAAACCATTCATCATGTAGTATAGTTTAGTTTATTAAATCATAAAATGGCCAAGGTTGGTTAATTATGAGAAAAGTGTAACTTGGTGCTTTAAAATGCTGCATTGCATGAGGACATGGCAATGGTCAAGTGGAGGGGAGTTGATAAGTGTGAAAACACTCATCAATTATGATCCAAATACCACTCAAAACACAGTCAAATACATTATTTTAACTGTAAAATATCAGAATTACGCGTGTATTTGTATCTTGTGTGTTTCAGGTAAACAAGATACAATTTTGGAACAAAGATGCGTTTTTCAAGGACTTATTTGATCAAAAGACGAAGAAAGAGACGAAAGATGCTTTCAAGGGCCAATCATGCCATATTGTTAAAGATCAAGGACCTTATTTGCCAAATCTTCAAAGATCAAGGGTTCAAGTTGTAACTTTTGACAAAATGAAGGATGAAAAGAAAGAACTTAAAAGTTTTAACCACTTTTGAAACAAAATGTGAAGTTGAGGGACCAAAAAGAGAAATTGAATGGAAAGTAAACAAGTTTATTATCTCGGTCAATTTGACCAAGACCGGTCAAAATAAATACACAAACCTAAAACGCGTCTTCTCCAAAGAAGAGAGAGAAAGACGTTTATCCCTTTTTCATCTCCAAACCTGCAACTCATATTCAAGAACGATACATAGGGATTCAAGCAAAGAGTTTAACTACAAAAATCATCCTCTCATTCTCCTCTACAAGCTGATACAAGTTAATTAAATCAAGAAGGAAGAACGAAGAAAGCCCCAATTTTGGATTGAAGATGAAGAACGAGTAAACCTCGTATTAAACACGTGTCAATCAATCATTGGTGGAGCCACGTCATCCACTTTCTCCAGACGGCTATATATAGAAGACGAGGCCTTCATTTGCAAGCGGTTAGACTAGGTGTAGTTTTTCACATAGTTAGATTAGAGTTAGTTAGATAGTTTAACTTTCTTTTACTTTTCTTGTTTAATTTTGTAACTGAATTAGTTAGGATTTGTAACCGATTACTGTTTCACCATTAATGGAATCTCAATGTTTTTTCTCAAGCTTTGTTCATTACTTTCTGTTATAGAAACTTTAAAAGTCTTCAATTTCATTCTGAGTTCTTTAAGGATTCTGCTTTCACGTTTATGAAATCAGTTTTAGTCAATTACAGATTGGTTAGAAATCTGTTATGATAATCTGCCATTAGCGAGACTTCGTTCTTTTTTCTTCTTAGTCAGGTTAAGCCATCAATGAAAGCTTACAGTTCGATTCAGTTTTTGTTAAAGTTCCTGTTAATCAGTTTATTCTTAATGAACTGATATATAATCAGTTTTAGGAGTCGGTTTTAGAATAAAGTTCAAAGTTTTAATCGGCATAAGTTTTCGACTTCTGATTCAAGAGCTTGTTAGATCATTCGAATTCGTTTATAGTTGGTAGAGTAAGTAATAGCTTTTGTAAGGAAGCTTTAGTCAGTTTGATATAAAGTTCAGATTGATTGGATTTGTGGTAGTCGAGAAATTTTTGTTTGGATAACTTGTTTTGCAGGATTACTTTCAGTTTTTGCAGGTAGCAGAATGTTGGTCATTCATTGTATTCAGTTAAAGATCAAAGTTCGAGGTTGCAGTGCAGTAGAGTACTGTTTGAGTTGAGATTTCTGTATTAAGATAGTGGTTCGAACATATGGCAGTTTCATTCAGCAAATATCATAGCTTCGACATAGGACTGGTGGTAGTTCGGATCAGCACTAGTAGCACTGTTTAGTGAACAAGCCGGTTCAGCGCCGAGCTTCGACATCAACGGTCTAGTCTTCGGATGAGCAGGTCAAGCGCGTTTTACTATTCTGCATAGTTATATAGATTCTGCTAGTTATAGATTGTAGTATAAATCTGTTATAGAGGTACTTGATTTGTTTTACTCCTCGATTTGCTTTTATGTTTGATGCTTGTAATATGTTTCAGCTCATCTGTGCTTACATGATTCTTCACAGTTTGATTTAGCTTCAATTTTATACAAGTTTAGTGATTTTACAAGTTAGGTCCTTTAAAGTGTATACACTAGTTGCTCTTACAGTCCTAGTAGTTAACTGTTAGTTATATTTGTTAGAAATCTGTTTTGTCATTAGTCCTTGTAGTTAGGCCCGTTATAGTAACTGGACTTGCTTTATATTTGTTGGGCTAAGCTTCATGATGGGCTAGATATAATCACTTTCAAATTTAAAAAAAATGCTATACTGTTTTCATTTCATTTAGAGTTTACCTATTATGTGAGCCAATTTAGTATAAACTAGTTTAGGACGATTCGAAATTACATAATATGTTTAGTTTCATTTTAATAGTTCGTATTATATTTTTATATAGATAGATTTATATTTTGTATTTTGAATTTTACATTTGTAGTATAATTTGTATTTTACTTTTGAATTTTTGTGCTTTAAATGTTTTACGTAATTGCAATGTGTTTTTTTAGCGTAGTATGTATACGTAGTTAAAAGTGTATTTTTACCTTTTTACGTGCTTCTTGCCAATTAGACATAGAATTCAAAAAAAAAGATCTTACAACCAAAAACAGTCAAGTCGAGCTTAAAAACGTTATATCAATTCGAATCGAGCTGAGAAGACAACTACACTAAAAAACGAAATATTAGTTGTCGTGTCAAGGTTCTCAATCTCTTTTTCATTTTTTTAGTTAAGTTTGTTTGGATTGGTTGTACTGTTTGATTTTAGTTTATTTAGAACTGTTTATTCATTATTTCTATTAGCTTATTTTTTTATATCTGTTTATTGCTTCCATTTTTGTTTGCTGTATTTGTTTTAATTTGGTATTGTTAGCTTTAAATATCTGCTTGTTTAGTTTCCAGTTAGATTCGATTTAGTTTGGACCTGCTTTCGAGTTGTTATGGTTCTGCTTATGCTTATTGCTATTTGGTTTTTAGCTTTTCTTTGCTTATTTGATAAACTGTTGCTGCTTGTTTGGTTTGTTATTTTTGCTGATTTATATTGCTATGCTTAAAAAACAGATACGACTAATCTGTTTGTTTGGTCTCTCAAATTCCAAAAACAAATTAAATAGTAATAAAAATTTGTCACTGCTGGGGATCGACCCCCAGACCCCTCGCTTAGCAGACAACCGCCCCAACCAGTTACTCTAGCATCTCTTTTGTGATTTACTTTGCGACTAATAATTAATATAGGGTTTTTCATTTTGGCAGTTTAGTTGAAAAGATTAATTAAGATTAGTTTGTTTTAAGTTTTATTTAAAGTTTTAATTTCCTTATTAGTTTATTAAATATATAAAAAAAATAATAAAAAAATATTTTATTTAAATTTCTTTTATAATTTTCAAAAATAGTTTTTATAGATTAAAAATAGTTTTAAATGCTTATTTAAATTTTTATTAGTTTTAAAAATTAGATTTCCATTTAGTTTTATTTAAAATAGTTTTCATCTAAAGTTTTAAAATTATCTACAAGTATTTAAAATAGTTTTTAATTAAGTTTTATTTTAAAATATATTTTCTTTTAAAGTTTTTACTTTAATTTAGTTTTTTTATAAAATTAGTTGTAATTGTGTTTAAGTTTTAAAATAATTTTAATTAAATTTAGATTTAAATTAGATTTTTAAAATTAGTTTTTAAATTTACTTTTATTTAAGAATAGACTTTATTGAAAATGTTTTTAGTTTAAAATTAATTAGAATAAAAGTTTTTATTATTAAATAGATTTTAATTAAAAGTTTTTTAGTCTTATTAAAATTAGATTTAAATAGTTTTCTTTTAATTAAATAGTTTTTAATTAGATTAAAATTTCCAAAAAGTTTTATTTTACCAAAAACAAAGTTAAGTCGATACGTTAAACCGGAAATCAAATTCGAGTCGAATCGAGGAAAAACGAACTTAATTGCAAAACATATAAAATCCGAGTTTCAAAATGGCGCCGCTGCCGCTTCGCTCGTACGATTGACGATTTTTCATGAAGACGTTTGGATTTTGGGATCCGTTCTTCTTGAACGTTAATTTTCTTGCAAACAAAACTTAAAAATACAAAAAAATTAAAATATCACAAAAGCAAATTCTTTCCTAAGATTTGCACCGAAAAAAATTAAAAAATCCAAAAGTAATACTTTTCCTAAAGTATTACACCAAAATATTCTTCTTTATCCTCTATTGTGTTTAATTCTTTTCTCAACCCCTCTTATTTTTAATTCTTCATGGATTCGTCTTGCGTTCGGTGTGGGAGACCATGGCATGGTTTTCAAACATGTCAATGGTGTACTTGTGAGCGGTGTGGTTTTGATATCGACGATACACAATTTGGATTTTGTCCATTTTGCAATTCAACAAATTCGTACTTCTCTTCTTACAATACTATCTCACGCCCTCCCGTCTATGACAATCCCTATCCGCAACATGCACCGGGTTTTTCTCAATACCCGTGTTGCAATCATTGTGGGGGCCCTCACGATACTTCTTATTGTCAACCAATGAATTATGAGCCACATCCGTGCTATAATTCCGGTTTTCAAAATTTTGAACCCCCACATCCCACCCTCAATCATCAATCCTCTCAGAGAATTCAACAAATCAATGCTTTGAATGACGAAAGAAAAGCCCTTCTTCTGAAACTTCATGACGGCTTAATTCGACTGACCGAGACATTGGAGGAGCGACAACGACAAGAGCAAGTATCTAATCTTAGTGATTATACTCCGCCTCTCGTCCGTTCTTTGTATTATGATGATGACGAGGATAATTTTTACGATCTCAATCCATCATGTGAGACTACCACTCCTATTCTCGATTCTTCCACTACAGAGACCGATGTCTCTCTCATCATGGGGATGAGGGTCTTATCACTATTCCTTGTGACGAGACTCTTATTCCAATCCAAAGTGAGCCTACGGTTGCTTCCGATAGTGACGATGAGTGTGAATCTCTTTCTAGTGATGACTCATTACCTCCCACCGACATCTTAGGAAACGATTCTTTGGCTTTCTCTAATCCCATTTTTGATCTCGATGATGATTTTACTTCTAGTGATGACGAGTCACTATCCGATGAAGACGTTCAAAAGGAAAATTTCAAGATTTATTCGAACCCTTTATTTGATTTTGATGACGCCTACATCTCTAGTGAGGTGAATCCTCTCTTTGGAGAGGGGATTGAGGACATTGATAGCTCTGACTCTCTTGCTATTGATGAGCATTCGTTATTAGCCATGCCACCTCCCATCGTAGAGGAGGTGGAGAGATTTGACCCTACCTTCCGTTTGATTTGGTCTGGTGAGGTGACGCGGGTGGTAGATATGTCTTCTGATATTTCTCTTATTATGTTGCTACCCCGTCCTACCGCGTGCACACCCAAGCAGGTGATGTATCGCTTTTACTCTCCTCATTTCATACCGGGAAATGAGGATGAGTGCTTTGACCCGGGAGGTGACATTGACCGTTCTATGATTGACACCTTTACGGCTTTGCCAAATTGTGACCATCCATTGTCTTTAGGGGATGACAATTTGTCTCCTTTACCCACCCCACCTCCAGTGGATCAAGACTTCACTTACTTTTCTTATGTCGAGAGGACTTTTCTACCTTTCATGACTTATCCTCCTACCTCTCATTTTATTATGTTCCTCCGGGACCGAGGACAAGATTTTTGATCCCGGTATAACATTCGAGGCTTCCCCATGGACTATTTAATTTGGGGTCGAGTCAGGCTCGTGACTCGATTAACAAAAACAAGCGCTTCTCGGGAGGCAACCCGATGATCTATCTTTTATCTTTTATCTATTTTCTAGAATAAGTGTAGGGGGAGCCGTGTAGGTTGTTTGTTTTGTGTGTTGTGATTGTGCAGGGACATGTGCTTAAATGATCCACTTTTGGTATTTTTGACGAGACCCGTGTTCCCGTGTACCCGGTTCCTTCGATAAGTTTTTGCTATTGTGATTCAATCTTGTATATAAATAAATGTAATCACTTTAGTTGTCCTTTCCTTAGCTTGATTTTAAACAACGTACTCAATGTCCTAAGTGTAGGGGAGTTTATTCTCCCATATGCTTAAACATTGAGGACAATGTTTATATTAAGTGTAGGGGGGATTTCTATCGAAATTTTAGTGGCCTTTTCCATGAATTTGACCCCATTTTAACCGGAAAATTTTTAAAATTTTTAACGTTTTTCAAATTTTTGATCTATTTTGGCCTAGTAGTATTTTTATTTTTTTTCCTTTTGTCATCGCATCTTATTTTCCATTTCAAAAATAAAGTCTAAAATAAAATAAATAAAATGGTTTTAACAAGTTTAGATATCTTTGATATATTAAGCCCGTTGTGAATATTTTGACTCAACCCGAGTTTACTTATCCAAGTTTACTCTAGCTAGTATCCTTAACCATATGGACCTTAATTGGTTTATTAGGCTAAGCATCCACGAGTCTCATTCCTTGAGATTTTAAATTGTGGAGAACGAGAGATGATAGAGTTTATTATAAGTTTGGTATTCTTTCATTAACTTATGTGAGTTAGTTATGAGCTTTTTCTCCCATCACTTGTTAATAAATATATTTGCAATAAATAAGGTTATACGATTTGAAAAGTTACTTAGCTTCTAACACAAGATCGTTTAAAAGTTGCTCGGTATTAATTAGAGTTCATAGCCAAGGCATAACTTATTGAAGCGGGACGCGAATATTGGCTTATCCAAAAAGGCCCTAACAAGGCATGAGGATTCACTTTTTTTGCTAAAGATCCAAAGATGACGTGAAGATCATTAATCCAAATCAATATAATGGATCAAGACACACGACGAGAAGCAATTACTCCCCTAAAGATCATGGAGAAGTCTATCCAAAAAGACCCTAACAAGGTATGAGGATAAATAGATCCAAGTCCGAAAAGGAGGCGGATCGTTGTATATCAAAATCCTAAATAAAGAAGAGGATAAATGAAGAAGTCGTGGTCAACGTTTGAATCACCTTTCACTCCTTATGAAGATGTATACCAAAATGAAGAGAAGACCATAATTTGAAGATCGTCTCTCAAGATTTGAAGTTTGAAGTACAAGCCAAATATCGGTCCGAGAAAGGTCTCAAATCGTGAAACGAGTTATGCCAAGATATGAACTTTATGAGGTTTCGAGAAGCCGTTTTAAAAGATTTTGTCCTTTAGCTAACTATTGATTAAATCGTCCCACTTTATTTTCGGCCTTAATAAATTATCAAAATAAGTCAAAAATGCATCCTCGTGATCATTCAAGACAAAAATAAAATACAAGAGATACACCGTAGGAATAAGGGGGTCTAAGTGATTAACTAAACCACATGAGTAAGTGTTAGTTGTGCTAACTTATGGTAAACAATGATCTCGTTTTTAAGCTTGGTACGGGGAACGTGAAACTTGAGGGTGATTAATATTCATGACACGTAAGCCCTAATCTAAGTCTTAGATTTCTTTACGAGTTTCTTCCATCAAATAATTTCAAAGTTAATAAATTGTTATAACTTTTGTCTCCTTTTAAAATTTTATCTTTTCATCGTGGTAGTATTAGTATATCTTAATAAAGGCCAAGATGGGTTATTAATGAGAAAAATGTAATTTTACGCTTTAAAATTATGCATTGCATGGGGTCATTGCAATGGTCAAGTGTAGGGGATTTAATAAGTGGGTAAACACTTATCCTTTTGCCACAAAAATCAAGGAAAAAAGAGACCTAATCATGTGTTTTATATCGTTAAAGTCGGATTTACGTGTGGTTTTGTGTTTTTGTGTTTAAATAGGTACAAATGATCAAAAGGAAAGAAAACACGGGATTTCACGGTCAAATGTTGAAGAAAAGTCCAAAAAGAGACGAAGACAAAGTCAAAAGACCAAAAGTGTGCCCAAGTTCACGAAAACCGTCAAAATCAACATGAAATTAAAGCAAAGATCAAGAAAGCCAAAAATCGAGCTCGTTTTAGTGGATTCACTCGTTTACGAAGATTTTGGGCCTTGTGGGTCCCACTTTTGCATAATAGGCCCACAAGCCCATTTAAGGAATGGATGAAAATAAACGGATCAAATAAATGGTTTAAGCCCATTTGATTTCAACTAATAATGGGACGGATGAATGGGCTTCAAGCCCAACCATTTGCAAGTAAAGAAAAATCGAAAGGAGTAAACACACTTTTGCTTGATTTGGCAGTCAACTCACACTCTCACCAATGGCCCAGGCAAACGCACATCTTCCCATCACACACGTGTACTCTACCATACTCTCACCCACACACTTGACCAGTCAACCCTTACAATTATTAAACAGAAATAATTTACCCATTCCCTTTTATTTTCGATATTCACTATGTTCCTTCACCCATTCTTTTTTCTCTCCCAAAAACTTCGCAACAACCATTTTCAAACCCTAACCAAAAATTCATCTTAATAATTGGGGGTTTTACCTTATCCGTGTGATTCACACGCGCCCCATTTAATCCCCCATAAAACCGGAGTAAAAAGAAAGTGGTCCTCCAATCATTTTCCACGTTGGCAATCTGTCTCACAAGGGTTATTATCACCCGTTGATTGAAGAGAGAAGGAAAGAAAAGGGAGAAGAACGGCCAAGATTTCATGCCGTGGGCACCAATCTTCATCAACAAGGGTTTGGGTTCGCCTATAAAACCCACCCCATAACTTGTAATAGGCAGTCCATTTTTTAAGCTTTTCATTATTTTTTCAGTTTTTAATTAATTAATTTTAGGAGTAGATTTAATTAGATTTAATTTTTTTTGCAAAATTAGAATAGGTTTAATGTAATCTTTAATTTCCAGTTTATGTAATTTATTTTTTTAATTAATGAAAAGAAGTTTTATTTTAATTCTCGTTTAAATATTTGTTTAAATTTTGATTATCATGTTTGAATCTGCTTGGGTACTATTCGGTTTATTGTTAATAAAAAAAAATATTAAATACATGTTTGAGTTGGTTCGTTCTGTTCGAGAGATGTGGAACGAAGATGACGATGATGTTGATGATTAAGGTGGTGTTCGATTTGTTCTCAAAGATGGCTCAGCGCCAATCTTCTTCCCAATGGTTGTCGTGTCAAGGTTCTCAATCTCTTTTTCATTTTTTTAGTTAAGTTTGTTTGGATTGGTTGTACTGTTTGATTTTAGTTTATTTAGAACTGTTTATTCATTATTTATATTAGCTTATTTTTTTTATATCTGTTTATTGCTTCCATTTTTGTTTGCTGTATTTGTTTTAATTTGGTATTGTTGGCTTTAAATATCTGCTTGTTTAGTTTCCAGTTAGATTCGATTTAGTTTGGACTTGCTTTCGAGTTGTTATGGTTCTACTTATGCTTATTGCTATTTGGTTTTAGCTTTTCTCTGCTTATTTGATAAACTGTTGCTGCTTGTTTGGTTTGTTATTTTTGCTGATTTATATTGCTATGCTTAAAAAACAGATACCACTAATCTGTTTGTTTGGTCTCTCAAATTCCAAAAACAAATTAAATAGTAATAAAAATTTGTCACTGTTGGGGATCGACCCCCAGACCCCTCGCTTAGCAACAACCGCCCCAACCAGTTACTCTAGAATCTCTTTTGTGATTTACTTTGCGACTAATAATTAATATTGGGTTTTTCATTTTGGCAGTTTAATTTAAAAGATTAATTAAGATTAGTTTGTTTAAGTTTTATTTAAAGTTTTAATTTCCTTATTCAGTTTATTAAATATAAAAAAAATAATAAAAAAATATTTTATTTAAATTTCTTTTATAATTTCAAAAATAATTTTTATAGATTAAAAATAGTTTTAAATGCTTATTTAAATTTTTATTAGTTTTAAAAATTAGATTTCCATTTAGTTTTATTTAAAATAGTTTTCATCGAAAGTTTTAAAATTAGTTTTATTTATTTATTTCTACAAGTATTTAAAATAGTTTTTAATTAAGTTTTATTTTAAAATATATTTTCTTTTAAAGTTTTTACTTTAATTTAGTTTTTTATAAAATTAGTTGTAATTGTGTTTAAGTTTTAAAATAGTTTTAATTAAATTTAGATTTAAATTAGATTTTTAAAATTAGTTTTTAAATTTACTTTTATTTAAGAATAGACTTTATTTAAAATGTTTTTAGTTTAAAATTAATTAGAATAAAAGTTTTTATTATTAAATAGATTTTAATTAAAAGTTTTTTAGTCTTATTAAAATTAGATTTAAATAGTTTTCTTTTAATTAAATAGTTTTTAATTAGATTAAAATTTCCAAAAAGTTTTATTTTACCAAAAACAAAGTTAAGTCGATACGTTAAACCGGAAATCAAATTCGAGTCGAATCGAGGAAAAATGAACTTAATTGCAAAACATATAAAATCCGAGTTTCACGCGTGTAGAATGTGCTAATAAGGTAACACTTCTTCTGAATGTGATACTATCATTTGCATTTACCCTTAAGTTATTATGGTGTTTATGGTTCACCTTTAATATTGTTTTGTTTTATTACTAAGGAGTTCTGGATTTCATTCATGTTGTGTATTCAATCTTACCTTAACTAAACTTGTTTAAGGTAGTAGACACTCACTCTAACTTTAGCTAAGAGTATATGCCTTATGTATTTGTTAAAAAACACCTTAAGTGACATGTTAATATTAGGAAACAACTTGTTGGGAAGCTTGGGAGTTGTTTTTACTATCCAGTTAGCGTACATAGCTCTTTATTTTATAAAAAGGCGTTGCGTTATCTGCCTGCAAGTCCTGATGCTGTCAAATACCTTATAAACCATGCTGATATACAAGCAGTTTCTTGTGTTCTAATTACATTAAAAGTTTCAATAGGGGTTGTGACTGGTGTGATCCCATATGAATCAAGAAACTTGGATTGAGCTTCTATTAACTTATCAAAAAGTTAATACATAAGTTTATATACTATGGTTATAAAAATCTTTGTATAATACATAATTTTTAAACACCAATATTTAGCTAAACAAAAAGATGTAAACGATAATTATAAGTCATGCCCATCCATCGAACGGGCTTAGCCACTAGATCCAATTGATCACGCTATGTTGGAGCATAATTCTCTGTTACGATGTCCCAGTTTCTGGAATGACTAGGAAATGTAAGTAACATTCTTTAAATCTCTAATATACTTTTACTTTTGTTTTTTAAAATTTTAAGTTATCAATATTTTAATGTAAGATTGTTATAGGTTTTTGTCATTCTACAATGTTATAGGTCGGGTGAATAGAGAATGAGTTAGGACCAGTAAACGCGTTTCATTGGAGATCTTTGGTGGAAGTCCGAAAAATTACATAAATAGGTATATTCTAAAGGAAGGCAACAAACTAATATATCAGCTGTTAAAAACTGTGGCAATGAATATCACTATTAATAATTATAGCAATTATCGGAATTTTTTAATGTTATGATTGTTATAGGTTTTTTTATTTGGAGTAAATAATTATATGTTGGATGTTGTATAGCTAATAATTCACGACTAATTACATGTAACAGAGATAACAAACAACATCTGACCACTCATGTATCAGTAGTTTTTACTTGATCTTTTACTTAAAAATATGGTTATCAAGTTTCTTAAATGACAAATAGTTACAAGTGTCAAAGTTGTCATTTTTAATAGTGCTTATTTTGGATTTTTATTAAAAAATTTTCTTACAAAATTTCTCAATATAATATGATAATATGTATAATAGGCGTCGTCTTATAATCCGTTGGGAAAGAATGATGACGAAGTCGAGGAGCCTATGGTTTAAACCCTGCAACCAGAAACAACCACCCTTTCATCGCAGTTGACTTAATTCGATGGTAAGTCGTTATCATCTTATTTTTGGTTGTGATCGTATTGTTTCAGGTTATGATCATATATTTGTTGTTGTAATCATACACTTTATTCTAATGGTTAAAAATAGTTTATTAGGTGGGTAATATGAGACTCTGTCATGATTATTCCATTGTTGTGATACGCGCCCATTTTGTCTTGCCTTTTCTGGTGGTAGTATTATATGAAGGGTTTTCAATGTAGTGTTGCAACTGGTAGTCACTTTTATAACCCAAAGTGTGAGGCAAAGCTGCTATAAAAGGACAATGAAGCTGAGCCACAAGCTCTTGAACCAAAGATTGCTGAGGGAGATCCTTTCATGTTTTCCTGCTCACAAATGTGCTCGCTGTAAGCAAACAGAAAATGAAAAGGTGGAAGAATTGCAACTTTCTTTTTGCAGGCGATGTCCAACATTGCCATGTGTACCAACAATTAGGTATTTTGGGTTTCTTAACATTTGTTGTGTTAATTGTTACTATTAAGTTTACGAGAGAACGTGGTATATTTTTTAACCCCAGTTCAAGTGATGGTATAACTCATTCTTAGTACATATATGCCTTAAACATTTGAAGACATCAGTAAGACATAAGTGAATAATGCGGAAATGTATTAAATGATGCATGCATGCACTTTTATGCTCTTACATATCATTATTATCGGATTTCATTTTTATAGCCAAGCATATAGAAGTCATTATTTGTATGCTCTTGAAAGATGGCTCACAAAGTACCAAATTCTTCACCGTAAAGGCCCCGTTTTAGGATTTTATTCAGCTTACCCAAGACCTTCTGTCCAAATGCTGCAAATGAAAGAGAGATGCTTGCGAGAAGGGTTACAATCAACAGTCCATGAACTTTAAGTGCAAGCGCTGAATCAATTTAAAAAATTTAACACAGGGAAATCTCATGGAGCTGATGAGGATTACGAAAATGGCTGTGCACGGATAGGTGGGACAACGCAAATTATGTATCTCCATGTTTGTCTATATTGTACTTAGTAAGGAATCCTTTCAGGTTTCTCTATTCCGACCCATATGTAGTTTTTCAAACGAAATGAATTAGGTCCTTTATTATATTATAACGATCTCTGCATGAAATGTATTCATTTATTTTAGACTATATTAGTGAGGTCTGTAAGATGTTGGATCTTGAGAAGCCTTCGTTCACACCCAAGAAGAGCAACCGATGTATTGTAATGTTTGTGGGTACACAAGGTATTTTATTTGTGTGTTTTATGTCATATGGAAACTGTAGCACCATTTACGTATCAAAAACAATAGGTAAGGCAAACCACATGCGAGTATGTATACTAATATACTATTAATTTTGTCGATGGTGTAAATAGGGAAATAAACACCTGGCATGTTTGTTAGTTAGGATCAATTATAGTTTAGTTTTGGGGATGATGACTCAGAGTCTTACACAGGTCGCCTATTTTAGAGACTATCTACATTACATATTAGTATTGGATCTTTAACATCCACAAGCTTGGTTTGTACTCTCTCTGGTCCAAAAAGATGACAGACATTTAGCTAGAAAGTAGGATTCTATAACCTTATCCAAATCCTCTTATTAGTTCTTATCTTCTCGAAGATAGTATAACTGGTAAAGCGAATTAGTGAAACTAGCACAAGATGATGAACATGCGGTAGATTCACTCAGGAAACGGGTGTAGGATGCGATAGAAAGCGAGGTTGAAATAATATCATGTAAGCAGCCAATCCCCCCATTGCTCAACAGTTCCACCAGTTGCATCTTCACCGTCATCAGACTCTGTCCCTGCACCAGTGAGTGCACCACCTGCTCCAGTACCTGTCATGAGTATTAATTTTCTTTGTTGATTTTATTCTAACGTTGTATTTCATAATATCTTTAATAAAGTAATATCTTTAATTTATCCATCTAATGGACTAGGAAATATGTATATTTTTCTCTAATCATGATGTTTATCTTTTAAAATGGGTCGTGATTACAGGATGGCAATGATCAAAATTTGATTGATGTCAAGCCTAGAATCGGAGACGAGTCCGCGTATACGTATTTTATTCGTTGGAAAATAGTATTTGTGTATATCAACAAAATGGATACAGTTAATTTCTTTAAACTTCATGATCATACTAAGTATATTACTTTGTGTTACATGATATTCGTTGTATTATTAGCTGTTACCTTCTTTAAATTCTCGATCACATCCCTAACTCCACCACTCATCTTTGTAAATAATTGAAAAACACCGTAAAATCGATCATGTAGAAGCTAAGACAATCCCTATCAAACGGGAGTTACCGTGGTTGTTGGTAATGTTAGTGCTCCAGTAAATCAACAAGTTTGATGTTTTTATAATACGTTACTTCATGAACTGCACTATACAACTATTACATTTTCCCGAATCTTTATAACAATACTCCCCATCTTAACAAAAGCATGTATTTATTTAATGGTTTGTCAGTCAATGATGACGAGTGTGAGGCGATAAATGCAAGTGACACCGTGAATGGAAAAAATATGTATTTGGTATTATGTTGTAATTCACTTGCAACGATCTAATATTTTAGAATATATTGATGTGTTATTTCATATCAGATGAAGTGAAAGGTTGTATGCGGTTTTGAAGATCTTTTATTGTAACAAAATGGTAAACACACAAAACGGTTTGTACAAAGAAGTACAAAGTAGCTTTAGTTTGCATTTGAACTAAGTGGATATTTAAGATTACGTTTGCAACTAGATTATATACTTATTTCATTTTCAAAATGAAGATAAACTAAAATTAGTGTTTTGATAATAAACGGAGAAAAGTGATTATTTACGTTTAGAATCATTTAAAATGGAGTTTTGAAAAAGTAAGTGAAGAGCTACTTATTTCATTTTCAAAATGAAAGAAATTAAAATGAGTATATTTTATTTATTTTATTTATCAAATAATCAAATTTGTCAAACATTCAAAAAACTGATTATCTAATTATTGGGATTTTAAACAGGATAATTAAATCCAAACACTATTTTCTAGAATGACGTTTTCAAAATTATAATGATCTAATTATTCATTTTAACTAATAATCTATTTTCAATAAGCAATTTCAAACACCCTTAAAAATATACATTTTGTTTTTGCGGATAATATATTTAGGGATGCAAGTTCTAAGTGCGAAATAGAAATAGCAAAGGCAAAAGGAATATAATGGAAGACGGTGAATATTGCACTGCATTAAATCTTGCTTGGTTCATGTCAATTTATGTACAACCATAAACATAAGAAACAATAAAAGTAACATCAACAACACCAATTTGTAGTAAAATTAACATGAAGCGATATCAAACTTAACATCAAACATTGAGAATTTGACTTGAATTCCAAATTTAAACTCGAATCGTACCAGAATTGTACCAAATTTTGGTACTGAATTCTGTTCGATACGGTATCGGGGTTATAAAATAAGTTGGAAAGAAATTCGAGACTACTAATTCGGTACGGGACCGATGCTAAATTGGAAAATTCCCCCAAAAAATAGGAAAATCTCGATTTTCCGTTACCGGTACCGATTCCTACCGGTACCGGTTCCTATCGGTACGGATATCCGAATCCGGTTCAGTTCGAGATCACTACATAACATTTTAGATCGGAAAAAATCTGGAGCACTAAATCGAAACAAGTTCGAAACGATATTGCTACAACTCATCCTATTAATAATAGACGTTAAATGCTAAGTGGAAACAAAAAAGCAACAAAATTTTGTTGTTCTATTTTCTTCAAAATCCGTATATTCATTATTAAATCATTGTTAAACTTTAAGTATATAAACATCATTTGAAATTTTATGAAGTACTTTATACTAAGCCAATTATCCAATAAGGTACAAATTTGATCAAATATCGGAGTACATGACATCATGACGAAGAATATCTCATGTATGGTATTCTTTAAAAAAAAGCTACGAAGTAACAAATGTAATGTTTAATTTGAGGAATATAAGTATTAGTTAAAAACAAAAAAATATTGGTAGTTCCAAACGTGGGGGTATTAGGTAATGCAAGACTCCATTCCCTTTAACCAACCCTCATATTCATTATCTTATCTATTCTTAACCCCGTATACCCTTCAACCAAGCATACTTTTCTTTTCTTTTATCGGATGATTTTTTTTCTTAATGAACTAAGTAAATACCTAGGTATGTTTTTAGTTGACGTACTTTTACTAAACTTTTTGTAAATAATATTCACACAAAAAGCTCATCAATCGGACGATCTATGCGACGAGCTATGCAACTATATGGCGTTGTCTCAAAAGTAAAGAGCAAGATTTATTTTTTTATTGTGATAAAGATGGTATAAACAAAATAAGCTAAAATAAGCTTTATTTTGCATTCGAACTTAAATATCTATATGTGAAGCACTTTGGTATTCATGATAACTTATTAACGTTTTTTATTTTTGATGAGGCATACATTTATTTCTTTTTGTTATTAGCGTACTTAATAAATATGTTACGACCTTTATAATTGTTAACCACTCATTAATCGTTACTTAATTTATTTCTTTGATTCTAAAAACCTAAAAAATCAGAAGTCATACTCGTCAATTGGACAATTAAACAACAATCAGAAGTCATACCCGTCTATCGAACGGGTTTTGCCACTAGTAAGTATATATATATATATAAATATATATATATATATATATATATATATATATATATATATATATATATATATATATATATATATATATATATATATATATATATATATATATATATATATATATATATATATATATATATATATATATATATATATATATATATATATATATATATATATATATATACTAGCCTCAAGGCCCGTCCGTTGGACGGGTGGCCTTAATAATTTGTTTATAATAAAATTTCACAATAAATAGTTTTATATATCAAATTAAATATTAATATTTATATAAAAATGATAATATTAAATTGCAAAACAAAAAACATATGGATAAAATCGTAAAATATAATGACAATAATGATATTCCTTATAGATCAAAAAAATATAAAGTCTAAAACATATAAATTGCAAAACAAAAAATGATCAGAATCTATGCTAAAGACGGTGTAAAACTTCTTTATACACAACATTAGTTGTGTAATTTCAATAATTCCCTTCTTCGTCGCAACACAATACTTTAAGTCCCTTTTTTCTTTTGACCCTTGAAACAGCGACATAGAATTGACCATGAGAAAAAACCGGACGTTCTAAATATAGTCCGACTTTTGATAAAGTCTGTCATTGGCTCTTGTTTATAGTCATTGCAAAACATACCGATACAGGAAATTGTCTTCTATTTAACTGGAAATGCATTTTTTTATCAGATGGTTGTATATTCATTCTAGGAACAGCTACAACCTCACCAACTTTACCACCTGATATGATTTTTGCCTCGACGCTAAGTGTTCCCATCCTTAAAATCTGTAACCTCGTACCATTACATAAACCACCTCTTTGATCAATGTTCCGCAAACACATCACTATAGCCCCAACCTTCAAAGCTAACTTATGATGTGGAATACCAGACATTTTTATTGAGTTAAGAAACTCTGTCGAATATAGAGACTCATTATGATTGAAATCAATATCTATATCAGATACTGTGTCAGAGCTATAATAAACTTTCTCACGACCCATAAGCTTTGACATCATTCGATCGTTCACTTTATCAACCTGCTCATATATTAATATAAAAGTTTGTAATTTCATTATTATTAATATGTAAATGAATTTAATTAGGTTATAAAAAATTAAAAACACTATAAAATTAATTATTTATTGTATCTCAAAGGTACTACCATATGTAGTTAATTATTTGGTATAAACACCTTAAAAAAATAACAAAAATAAAAAGTGCACACACTTGAAAAAATTCAGTTTACATCCGAAAGATTTGTTTGAAAAGGTGGATCATTCCGGGTAATTAATTTTTGAGAATCATTACCTTGTATACCAGGAAAATCATGTCAATGGATATCACCAAATATAAAAGGTAAACATCCTAAATCAAAATCTGTATGACTATACATTTTGATCTATTATGTATAATTGTGTATTGTTATTACAATATCCCTAAAATAAAATTAATTATATTCTGCTTCTGTAATTACATAAGATTGTAATTAGATGTTACAATCTAATTTGTTTCTATTGATTATTAAGTATTGATTCATCAAATATGTGATACCCATAGGAGTTTATATGAAATTGTTAATTGATGTTTACCCCCAAATCCTGTTACAGTTAATTTTATATGAAATGTATGCTTTATTTTTTATGATATTAGTCTAAATATTATAAAATCGAAGGTAATAATGAATTAAACTAAGAAACTAACCTGTTCATGAGTTGGAGCAAGAATTGCTCTGTCCTGGAAATAACGTTCATCCCACAAACTATCCTGCCAATTCTCGTAGGTTGACTGAATAATACTTTCTATATGATCATCTGAGTCCGGTATGAGCATTTCATCCGGAGAATGAATAATAGCATGACCACATTCTTTCCTCCGATTTTACCCTCACCTATTTTCAAAATCCAATCAGCAAAGTCTTTTATGTCTTCTGCATCCCCTGGTGCGCAACCAATACGAAGTCGCATATTTTCCGTTAACTTCAAAACGGTACAATCTTTCCATAAATTAGACATGTTTAAAGAAGCATGAACTACGTCTTGTCTTGATCCATTTGGAATAACCGGTAGAATTTGTCTAAAATCTCCACCAAAAACAACAACCTTTCCTCCAAATACAACATCATTATTACTTGTACCATCTTCCTCAACTACGTCCTTAACAGTTCTTTCAAAAGCCTCAAAACATAGCCTGTTTATCATAGGTGCTTCGTCCCATATTATTAATTTAGTCTCTCGAATCAATTCAGCAAGGTCTTGATCTGCAGGTATGTTACACACAGAATCTTCGGTCACATTTATCGGAATTGCAAACCGTGAATGTGCTATCCTCCCACCATCTAGCAAAAGAGCAGCTATACCACTTGATGCAACATTTAGAACAATCTCACCTTGTGACCTTAATTTAGATGTTAATGTCTTGTAGATAAATGTCTTTCCGGTACCACCATAACCATAAACAAAAAACATTCCACCACGATTGTTTTCACAAGCATCCATAATAGTACCGTATACGCCTCTCTGCTCATTCGTCAGACTTCCATATGTGCTTCATGTTGATTTATCAATTCCGGTATATCATAATCTTACTCATCATAAATCAACATGTTGTATCCTTCCAATGTGAACTCTGCATCTGGATATGGAATATTGATAATTGAACAAAGACTTCTTGAGCTGCTAAGTAACTTGTCCTCAATATATGACAAACATATATTGTATTTTTGAGTATCGTTTAATTCCATATCTGTTATAAAATTATAAATATTAATAGTTATGAATCTGAATTGATTATGGATTACACAAATATTGCTTGTTTGTCATTTATAAGTTGATAAAAATAATGTAATATTATATACTAACCTGGACGATTGCGTTTTATCCTTTCAATGTCTCGAACATCCTCTGCTAACAAACGTCATGTTTTTTCCCAAACACGTTCTGGTCTTGACATACTATCTGATAAAATCAACATAACAAAATAGTTCCTGAGATAGTCACCTGATCCCCACTCGCTTACTTCAACTAATCCATCTACATACTCTTTATCTTCATACAATAAACCACGTGCGTCACACGCTTCTTTATATGTAGGATAAACCACGTTCTCATACTCTCTGAAATCTTTCCATTCAGTAGCACCTTTTACGTGATTTAGAAGCATACGTAAATAGAACAGTTCACCCCAAGAAAGAGGAACATGATGAATTCGTCCTATAGATTTTCCTTGTTTTCGTGGTGTCCACTTCTTATATGTATGGTTCCAAACATAATGTTTAGGAAACTCAACGTACAATAACTCGCGCGCAGATTCATCAGTTTCATTGCATTCCATCCATGCCAAAAAATTTGTTACATTTACAGAACTCTTTTCTAATTGGAAATCAATACTTTCTGATGGATCAAATACTACTGATTGTTCATCTGGAAGATGAAATGGTAAACATTCAACAGCGGGATACCTATGATGTATATCAAACTTGAATATTCTCCATGCAGCCTCGCATGCTGACAAATACCGGCAGTCATAATAATCCCTAATCTCATTCTTCTCTTCGTCTTCTACAGTGGCAGTTACCCTATCAGGTCCTTTTTTAATATATTTAAATAGGTATTTTATCGATTTAAACTGATTGCACCATTCAACGTTGATATGCGCTTGGTACCTTTTCAACAAAGTAGGGTTGTACGGCACAACAAAAGTACCATCTAAATCCGTACCTTGCTTTTTTACACTTCTTCCATTATCAGTCCTTTGGTATATGGCATATCCACTTTTATCAATGAATGTAGATTCATTAAACTTCTTTGGAAAATGCTTAGAACACATGTTTTCAACCATGCGAGGACAACTCCTATGTTCAGGACCACATGGACCATGCATCATAAACTCTTTAACCAATTGGTATAGTTCGGGATCAGTTTCTTTATCAGGAATCTCAACTGATATACACCTGTCTATATCTGCTGGGAATCTCAACTTATCAGCATTTTCCAACCAAACACATAAATGACAATGAGGTAAACCACGTTTCTGAAACTCAATCGTATATACTTCTGCAAAATACAATGTGATTTAAATAGTTAGTTATATTATGAATATTTTAAGTAGTTCAGAATTTTGAGTCTTTTATAAAATATGTATTAGAATTTGTATGCGTAAAAACTAAAAGTACCTGCTTTCACACGACCAAAAATTTTCTTATCCTTGATGTCCTTGATCAACTGATCGAGCTTCATTTTAAATACTCTTGTAGTAATATCCGGACGATCTTCTGATTTAACTCCCTTTTTACGTAGAAACCTTGTAATCTCAGGCCATTTTGGATTACACGTAAATGTTATAAACAAATCAGGGTATCCATAATTTTTTACCATGGCCATTGCATCCAAATAGTTTTGTAACATGTATCTAGGGCTACCTGTGAAACTTGAAGGAACTATATACTTTTTTCCACGTTTCTTCTTTCGTCCGGTGGAAGATTCAGCCGCTTCAGATAATCTATTGTACGTTTCATACCTTAATTCTTTATTTTTGTTCTTTACATACAACATTCTCTCAGCTTCTACCATTGTATAACCATCAACCAAAAACTGTTGAAACAATCTTCTACTATTTAAAAGTGTTGAAAAGACATTAGGCCTATCTTGTATACGAAATGCAAACCATTCACGCATTGTTACACGTGTTTTTTCGTCTTCGGGTGTGTCTTTTGTAACATGTGAATGATAAATGTCAGTTATGTATCCATCTTCTGCGTAAGGAAATAATAACGGGTATTGCAATGGGAGGTATTCAACATGTAACTCACTAATCTTTCTAACCTTACCATTCTTTTCTTGTACAACTATATCTCTCGGCTCAGAAGTTGAATCAAAATCACCAACAATCAGTGCAGCAACCTCATTTGTAGTAGGAAGATTATATGTCCTACCATCTTTTGGCCGTTTTCCTAACAATCTGATCCTAACATCTTCAACACCTTGAGAAATCGCTTTTCCAGCCTTTCAAAATTGTTTAACCAAAGGATTCTGTCGATCAAGCATTGTTTTTATTTGTTTTGTTAGATTATGATCCAGGCTATTAGATGAAGATGATGACCCATTCTCCTTAGAACTATAAGAAAATAAAATAAAATTAATAAATATAAATTATTTATAAAAAAATAAATATATATTTATATATTAGTTTATATATAATTACCTGAGTGCTTGGATGCGATTATCAATTTCATTTACTGGATCATAAATGTATAGCTGAGAGAACGCATGCTTCATTCCGGGATCAGGAAGCAGATTTCCCATCCTATGATAGTATTGACCTTGAATTCTAAAACAATAAGGGCCACGACCCTTATTAACCGAATCATCAACATTTCCACCCATTGATGTAAAAGCAAACATCGAATTATAACGTCTAATGTTGGCAAGAAATGAAGTGCTTCTTTGATCTTCTCCATTAAATAGTTTCTTTAACATAGAAGGAGGTTCCTTCAAAGAAACGGGTAATTTTACTTTGCCTTTACCACAACAAAGAGAGAATGAATCATTGCTGTCAGCCACATTTGAACCACGTAGACTTTCTACGTGCCACATCATTGAACCACATTTTTTACATGGGTAAATCTGATCTCCGTGATCGAAGTATTCTAATGAAAATGCATAAAAGGACACTTAAATAAAAAGTAATAATAATAAAAATAAATAAAAGCATACATGTGTATATATTTTTAAAATTACTTATAATAGTTACAATATATATAAATAAATTACGCCTAAATACCTTTAGAAATGCCTTGTGTACGATCAATATACCCATGTTCGTCTTCTTCTTGTGCAATTCCATCCATATTGGGCATATGATGTAAGTCATTTTCTTTTTGTGTAACATCACTTGGAGAACCTTCATATTATAAACTAACAGCATTTTAATTTTAACTTATAAATAAAAAATGTACAGAATGAAATTAAAAACTGACCAATATCGAATTGCACACGACTAATATTCCTGGAACGTAATCTCATGTTTATATTACTTGAAGTTCCTAAAAATTATAACAAATATTAGTACGTTATAAATATGAAATGAATCCGAAATGTTTTTTAATATTAGTTATACTTTAACTGTAGAAAAAGGTTGAACACCAGGTATTGGAGTTGATATACCAAATGTTTTACTTTGAACATCATCATGACCAATGGGAAAAGTCTCGTCATAATCAACATTCTTTCGTGGACGTCCAGATCGTCTAATAGGCTCAGGTGTTACTATCGAATAGTTAGTCTTACGCGGACGACCGGGACATTTCTTAGGAGGTATATCTTGTTTATATGCTGGTGCAACATTCTCTAATATTGGAGGTGTAACAAAATGGTTATAATTGTCTGTAGACACAAAATCTTTGTTCAACGTTTGACATATAATGTATTCAAAATTAATATGTTAAAAAACATCGCTTACTTATTGTGATGTCTTGTAATGCAGAACGACCACCACCAACAGTAGCACCTTGCAAGTGGCTTGTTGATGGACTTGACAACTGAACATTCATCATTCCGGGATATGCATTTTCTTTGTTTTGTACAATAACGGTCCGTTTTACAGAATTATCTGCTTGGTTGCAGATTGCTTTTCGTTTTTCAATGAATTTTTTAGAATTAGAACAAAATTCAATCTTTTGATTACCTGTACAATAAAAAACTGCTTGTTAATCATTGGAGAACAAATTATAAGGATTCCAGAATCCTAAATTGTCAATTTAAAAAAAAATGAACATATTACCAAAAGACATACGATTATTAGGAACGTATATTGGTTGATAATGAAGTATATTGTTGAACATCTTATCATTAAAAGATAAAACATTTTCATTTAGTATTTGTCCTGAGGCATATGTCTTCTTTTTCCCACCTATAAAATCATGAACATTGCACACATAAAAAAATAAAAGGTGTATTAGATGAAAAAACAAACAAAAATATGAATCTGGAAAACATAATTTGACTAACCTGGAATTTTTCCTTGCACATGATCATCACCACCAGTGCTATATATAATTGAGTGATTATCAACATTTGATTCATTGAGTGATAATGGTGCGTTATGATCTTGTTTTGGAAAAATATTATCATCTTTCTTTCTCTTATTACTCATTTACTGAACATACAAATTACAATCTTATTTCTTGTTTTTATGCAAACATATGATCTGAAATTCACGATTATGTTTTACTTTTAACTATTGATTATAAAAATGGAGATTCTAACAAACGTATAGAACATAATTAGTAGTAAACAACTTTCCATAAATAAAGAGTTATAATGATTTTATTAAAACAAAATCTTTACCTAATATTAAGCAAGTTAGTTTTTATTAACATGGTATATCTTTTATTTTAAAGTAAATTTTTAAATTTTAAATTAGTTTGTTATCATTTTAAATTTTTATTAACACTATATATCTTGTAAAATTCAATTAATATAGATAAAATATATTTTTGAAATAATTGATATTTATCATATTTTGTATTTAAATGATAATGTTTATATCACTTTGTAAGTAAATAAATTTATTAAGGATGTTGAATTACATATTAATATAATAACATTTAACTCTAATAAATCATATAAGTTGTAAAATGTGTGAATATCAAACTAATAATAAAAAGTGAACTAATATTATGAAATATCATAATTATTTTAAATGTAACACATAATTTCGTGACAAAATTACAAATTAAAAACAAATCTTTCAAATAATAAAAATTCAAAATATTGAACATAGTAAATTAACTATTGTCTTTAGAATCATCATCTGTTGTGACTTCCACAATAGGTTCATCGTCGATAAAATCAGCAAATTCGTACACATCTTGAGATCCTTCAACATAAAAACCTTCATTTTCGGATTCAGTGTCCACTTCACCTAATTCATCACTTGAATTATACTCATCATCATCTTCTTGTGTGATATTTTCAATCTTTTCAACAACTTTGTCAAGATTATCAACCATAACACATTTGTAATTATTTGAAGGTTTTTTAGCACGTTTAAACCTTAGAGGAGCTTCATCATCAGAATCCTAACAAAATGAAATAAAATGTTAATAAATAAATTATAACAACTGAAGTTATTGGAGTTGTAAAAACATTATATAATATATAAAACTTATAAAATAATATTCATACAACATCTCCATTTGTGATACTATTGATTCCATTTTGTAACTTATCATGACATGGTAAAACCTTCAAATCATCATTTTTTCATTTGACATTGTTCTTTTGGAGTCCAAAATAACCTGTAATTGTTTCAAAACAAAAATCCTTAAACATATATGTTAGTTTAATCATATAAGATTTGATTGTAATGTGAATGAAAATAAAATAAATTACCTTTGTTGAATCTGTGTGTCATTGTGTTTTTATTTTTGTGATAAAAATTATGATTCTGAGGCAATTTGTTATATACATGTAACAATGGAGAAAAAAAGGAAATGATATGATTTGATAAAATATTTTAAAAAATCTTTCTAAAAAAACGTTTATTTAAAAGTTTGTTATGATTCACTTTTGATTTGATATATTTTTTACATTTTATTAATTAAAAATGGAATTTAACAAAATAAACTTTTCATGATATTTAAAACCTTTTGATATGTATACATAAATAATGAATGATAAAGTTATTTAAAAAAAGTTTTAAATATAAATGTAAACTAAAATCAAAAGCATAACAAAATCAAATAAAAAGTTAACTTAACCAACTTGCCATATTGATATTTCCCTAGACCAAATATTAAAAAAAAGCCTATACCATAGACATTATGATATAGCCTTTGAAAACCGTTTCTTGCTTCTTGAAGTATCCATCTTTAACTCATTCTTCTCAATTTAATCAAAAAACAAATTCTGAAAATCAAATCATCCTCAATCAGGTATGTTTTTTGTATTAAAGTTCTTTAATCTTATCTAAATCTTTATAATACTTGGTAAACTAAATATGCATGTTATTAACTTTAATTATAATACTTGAAAAAAGAGACCTACTACCCTAGACCTAATGATATGCATGCTTTGAAAACCGTTTTTTCTTCATCAAGTGGGAATAGTGAAGTGATATAGTCGGTTGGTTGTTATCTCATAAAAACATAGAAACAAAACTTTTGAAGATCAAATCATCTCGGGTAAGGTATGTGTTTTTACTTTTTCAATATGTTCTTATGTAGATCTTTATAATCATTGGAAAAACACATATGCATGATCATATATTACATATGAAAATACGTTAACTGCTTGATTTCATCTTAAAACATAAATCATAGGTTTTATCTTTTTTAAAAAAGATTAAGCTTTCATTATCATCATTCTTCTTAACCAACTATTAAGATTTTGGTAATGGATCATCTTGCATGTAAAAAGTGACATGCATATCCTTAAATTTTGTATACGAATATCATAAGTAGTACATCATCTGAATAGCAATATCTGAATATCATAAATAGTAATCATCTGAATATCAGAAGTAATCATCTGAATAGTAATCATTTATTATTGGATTTATGTGTGAATATATGTTAAGATTATTAATGTTTAAAAAAAGTGTAAACCATATATTTTATTAGAAGATAAGCTAATTTATAATTTTTGTTTTTTGTTAGGATGAGTATCCAAATGTTAGTGGAAGCAAACAAAAAGAACCTTTCTAAAAAACAGGTAAAAATAAGGTTTAATTTTTAACCCAATTTAGGGTTCATGTTAGTAAATTGTTTATTTAGCAGATATATAAATGGTCTAAATATGTTTTTATATGGATTTCAGCTTCTACCAATGGTATATGCTGAAGTGTTTTACACAGGTAGCAATGTCCTATATTTGATCCATAACAAACGAACTAAACACAAAGTTTACCTAAGGAAGGCTAGGGGGACTAACTGCTATGAAATATACTCACATGAATGGAGCAACTTTATAAGTGACAGTGGATATAGGAATGTGTTGTATTTTCTGTTTATCAGACAGGCGAAAAATGAATTCTATGTTACAGCTCACCATAATGATGGAATCGAGTGTAACGGATATGACCACACCTTAACAGAATTTAGGCAAAGGAGATTCTTAACATCATTGACAACTACTGATGATTGTCCTGTAAGTTAATTAATTTTTGATTGTATATATAAATTGATATATAACTTGTTATTTATGTGCTGAATATTTGTAATAGGTGCTGCATGTGGGATTTGTTAAAGTATCCGACACAAATAAAAGAAACCTGATGGTTGCTGACGAAAGAGTGGCAAAAGTGGCATTGGGTGAATACATCATTGGTGATGATGTGGTTGGATACGTGTTGAATGACAATGGATGGAAAAAACTCTGTAATAAAGAATTCAAAAATTGGGGACAGGCTTGTTTTCACAACTTCAGGAGACGAAAAAATATATGTTGTGGTATTTTATGAAAATGGAATGGGGAAACATTTTGAGTTGGTACCACATATTAAGCTAAATGAAAATGTACCATTCATCAATCGTGAAGATGACAAAGGTAATGGCATTTTTTTTAATAAAATTAGCAGCTTATACTTTAAATATAGATAACTTCTAATAGTAACATATTATGCAGATTTACGAATGGCACACTACTGCAAATGGGAGAAACATCACCTTGAACATGAAAACGAAGAAAACTGTTTTTATGCTCCTATTTTGGCATATGTAACTGACCAAGTCCGTTTGGTAAGTTTTTTAATTTAAAATTTTATATTGTTTTAAAATATGTTACAAACATTAGTAAATCACATATTTATATTGGTTTTATTAATTGTTTTGCAAGACAATTCCTCATGGATATGTAAAGATCAAAAAATTGCAGAAGTTCCATAATGCACTACTGCGGTATAAGGAACATGAGTTCTATGTGGAGCTTGATCTTGAATTTCCTGCAGATAACCCTTGGAGGAAAAATCACATGAACATGAAGACAAACTGGAAAAAAAATAGTTCATGTGAGTTTGAAGACAGCATAATGATAAGATTCAAGCTGATTTGTATAGTTAAAGATGAATCCCAGACTATCGATGACTCATGGCCAGTGATGATCCCGGAATTTCAAATGTGTTAACTCTGAAAATTTCGATTAAGCATTTCTGTCATTTCAAGTACTTTAGGTTACTGCTTTTGTGTTTTTGTGGTATTGGACTTTTAAATTACTATGACCTGTGTTATGTATTGTCAGATAAGGGTTGTTGTTTATACCCTAATTTTCAATAATCTACTATCTATGTTATCAATGTTTGTGTGTACTAATACATTATCTGTTAAATATGTTTTTTTTATTTACCCAGATATCTATTAACTATATTTTTTCATTTAAGTTTGTATGAATTATGGTTTACTATAATATTTGAATTTTGATTTGTGTCTTATGTTTTATATATGTTAGATTAATTATGCTTAAATGGATCCAATGCAATTTTAAGTTCACTAAAAATTACATATGAATTAGTAAATCACATATTTGGACAAAAGAAATTATTTTTAAATTTTTACATGGATTTTTTTGCCTATAAGGAGTATTGCTTATAGACGAATTTGTGAAAAAGTGTATCTATGTTATGTATTGCTTATAGACGAATTTATGAAAAAGTGTATCTATGTTATATATGTTTCTGACTTAAGTTTCTTATATGTGATGTTTAAATACATAGTATGTCTATGTTTTACATGTAAAAGTAACAAAATACAAATAAAAGAACAAAGTCAAATATATTTTTCAACCACTTTAAAAAAACTTGTGAAATTAAGTTAAAAATAATGAACCAAAAACAAAAATTATGCAACATTCTTAAAACAGTTTAAAATGTGTTCATATATCAACGGGTTAAACAATCTAATTGGTGTAAATATCAATATTTTATAAGGTCAAAATGATAATAAAGACAATTTTTAAATTAAGACTCATCTTCAAATTTTATTCAACACATAATTGTGAAATTACACGATGGTGTGTTTTAGGAACCACCCATAAAAAGAAATCAACTGGAAAACACAATGTCTCAAACATAATTTAAATGCAGAAAACTTAAAAAAACTTTTATAAAATGAAGATGATTGTTGCAGAATAAACTTCTTCAGTCTTCTTTCTCTTGCTTGACAGTAACCAAAACTGGCATTCCTTTCTTGTTGGCTGTTTCATCCGAGTCATATTCATCCAGGTCTATGAATATGCGTTTCTTTCCACCACTACTACCTGAGCTAGAACCAATTTCATCTAAGTGGATGGAGTCACTATCGGCTACACTCACATTTTTCACAGATTCTGGAGTAACTTCTAAATCAAAAGGGACATGATCAATCAACTTGACAGTACTCATTTTGTTGACAGGAGTAACGGGGGTATCAAAATCACCATCATAAGAATCCTGAAGATTAATGTTTTACAAAACTAAATTAAATGTTTATCATTTTAAACAAACTATTACCTATTAAAAGTATATAAAAGTTGTACCTCATTAGTTAAGCTTATACTCTTTTTGAATATATCAACCATTGCATCATCATCGGAAACATATTTTATCTGGTATACATGATTGTTGTTGTTCACGTTCCATTCTGAAACACTAAACCTGAAAAGCAACTGCTTACCAACAATAGTTAAAAGCTCAGACGGAAATTCATACTGCTTATCACCAGAATACTTCTCAATAAGCTTGTAACATGGGATGTCAATGAACTTCATAACAATGTCTTCGTATAGCAATAAGGAACCAGATCCAGTATCGTCAATGACACGTACAATCACACGTACAATCACTTTATACCTAATTTGAGTAATTTGATTAAATAAATAAATTTGTAGTTGTATATATAAATTATAATGGTTAAGATATCCGGAAAAAACATACTTTGGTAAAGTAGAAGGCATGCCCTTATGATCTTCATCCTTGCAATCCCATCTAATCACTTTAGTTTTAGCATCCTAAAATTTTCTTGTGGAAGCCCAATGTTCCACTTCATGAACAACCTTTCCGCACCTTCTACATGCATTGAATGACCATCCAAATTCTCGATGAATCTTGAGAATTTTTGCATAAACGACCCCTTCTTGTTTCTGTTACAGATATGACATAAAATTACTTTGTTAATGACTATTATATAAGAAAAAAATACATATTTGTATTTATATATACAACATATATTGACCTGAGTAATGTCACGAAGTCCAATAACAAACATTTTGTCAGCTCCATTGAAAAACATTTCAGGGGTAATTTCTTTCTTCACAGGTGAATATAGAGTTATTCATGTTTCTTCTCATCATATCCATCCACAGCTTGATAACTGTAATAATATTGTAACAGTTTAAAAACATGTATTGAACATAACTAAAAATATGAATAATGATTTTGTTAATATAAATGTGTATTCATACCTTTCCCTAAAGGCCTTAATCTCTGGAAGATCAGAGTTAATAAAGACCTTGGTAGAAAATGTTGACGGCATAATCGAAGGTTTGTCTGCAAATTTACAATCGATGTATTTAATAGTTTTTTTTAATTATCATGTGTATTAGAAATTTAATGTATATTAAATGTGAACTTACTATTAAAGTAAGTAACTCTGGCAAGTTGCAGGATCAATACAACATGACCCACTTGGTCCTTCTTCTCATATAGCTTGTTAAACCGATCAGCCCACTTGTCGAAGAAACAACATTCAATCCTCAAACCTCTGTTAATGAAGAACAATATTAAAAAATAGGTAAAATAAAATCATTAATAACATAAATAATTGAAAACATACCCAAAACCTTCCAGAACAATAGTCCTTCGCCGTTTGTTTTCCCCAAAACCACCACTGAACGGCATAAGATCAGAAATGGATACCACAGTTCTAATGACATCTGTGTACATAGTTCCAAACATAATTAAAATAATTGCATACAGAGGTGTATTAATAAAACAGGCTGAATATACTAACCTACAAAGTCGGTTGTTTTGAACTGCTTTGTTCCAAAATTCTCAAATGGTTCAAACATGAAACCATTATCATTATTATCAAAACTTTTTACCCTAGTGAGAGTGGTATTCCTATAAAAAATGAATTCGATAATCATTTGTCATCAGTGGAAATTTTCCATCATTCTCACCAACACCCATGTTGCTGATCTTGTAGCAAGTACCAACAGTAACCAACGGTTCAAACTTAGCAATAACATCTTTTGCCTTAGCTGAACCCTGAATATGCTTTCCCTACAAAATGCAAATACATTTTATTAATGATATAAAATGATGATAATTCATAATAATGTAAATGGAAAAAATAAATTTATATATAAACATACCTCTTGATCTCGGAATATCATTTCGAATGCCCATGCTTTTGAAGGCTAACCAGCAGGAAATAAATTCCACGTATTAATACACCTTACAATTATTTTCACATCATCTATGTCAGGATCAATTTTGGACAGCATGGTGATTTCTGAAACATTTTTTCCTAGTAATAAAATATAATCAGTTAGAATGATATAAACCATAATAAAAATTATCATAAAATTTAATGAATAACATGAATAATACCTTTTCCAGATTCGCTATTGGACACATTAGTGTTCTGTTGATCCATTTTCCCTATAAATAAAAAATTAAACTGTTATCAGAAAAATGGGATTATGGGTGAAATAAATAACATTATTTATTTAAATCAAAATGCTTAATACCTTTCATACGGGCGTCCTTGTTTATGCTCCTATTTGTTTGACTCATTTTGTCTACATCAAAATATTATCAGAAAAAATGGAAAAAATGTTCATTAGACATATCATAACGATTGAATATACAAATAAAAATATTGAAATTGTTCATATATATAAACTTCATAACAGATTGAATTATGAAAACATGAAATGAATACCTATTTTACTGTTGTGTGTGATATGTGAATTTGTTATACGAAAGTTGTGTGGTTAAGGCCTAATTTATAGTGGTCAAATTAGGGTATAGCTGTATTTCAAAATTCAAAATCCCTAAAAATTTGTTAATAAAATAGGAAATGATAAGATTATAACTTTATAAATAACCTACAATCATGGGATTTTGTTATTAACATTAAAGTGTATTGTATATCCTAAAAAATAAAAAACCTAAACTAAAATACAGAAATTAAAATTATTAAAATAAATGTTCAGTCACTAAAAATACCTTTCACTTTTTCTGATAAATCGTATCTCCATACTCAAATATATGGAACTTATGAAGATTTAAAAAGCACCTGTTAAAAATAAAATCATAGAACACTGTTAATATTGGAAAATCAAAATACATGTTCATAATAAATCATAAATATCATCTAAAATCACAATAACTATAAATAAATTGTGGTTGTCGTTGTTCATAGTAATCATCGAAATAGTTTTTAACTAATCATCGAAATAGTTCATAGTAATCATCGAAAATAAAAATATTAACATACAATAATTAAAAAACTTACCGAATTAAAGAGAATGGACTATTAATTCATGAATAACAATTGAATTAAATGAAAAAATAAAATTATTGGATCTGGAAACAATTTTAGTACACGCCATTTTGATTTTGTCTAAGTGATGATCCATTACCCAAATTATTTTGGTTTTATTTTTAGGTTAGGGATATGAAATGAATTTTGATCTTGTTTTTTTTTATTTGTTTTGATCCATAAAAGTCAATGTTTGCATAAGTGTTTTTATTAAAAGGCATTAAAATGTTGGTTGATAAGTACTGGGCGGGAAAGTAATCATAAAAGGTAGGGGGTTTGACGTGGCGTTTTTGTTGAGTGGTATTGGTTAGATATCCTTGCTATATAAGGGTTAGTGATATATATATATATATATACATATATATATATATATATATATATATATATATATATATATATATATATATATATATATATATATATATATATATATATATATATATATATATATATATATATATATATATATATATATATATATATATATATATATATATATATATATATATATATATATATATATATATATGTATATATATATATAAATATATATATGTATATATATATATATATATATATATATATATATATATATATATATATATATATATATATATATATTATATATATAGTATATATATATATATATATATATATATATATATATATATATATATATATATATATATATATATATATATATATATATATATATATATATATATATATATATATATATATATATATACATATATATATATATATATATATATATATATATATATATATATATATATATATATATATATATCTATATATATATATATATATATATATATATATATATATATATATATATATATATATATATATATATATGTATATATATATATATGTATATATATATATATATATATATATATATATATATATATATATATATATATATTTATATATATATATATATATATATATATATATATATATATATATATATATATATATATATATATATATATATATATATATATATATATATATATATATATATATATATATATATATATATATATATATATATATATATATATATATATATATATATATAGTTAGTTAGTTAGGTTAATGTAGTGTAGTTGTTTAAAATTGTTAAAGTAAAAAGTACTTTGGACCATTGGATGCATTGTTTTGACTAAGATCAGCTAAATAATTGATTAGTGGCATTTTTGTAATATTTATTTAATATAAGGGTATCATGTATCGTTGTAAAAAAAGGATTATCTGTATTAACTAAACAAATATACCAGTTACCATATAAACCCAAAAATATAGATTTTATTGTTTTTATTTTTTACACACTCCCATCATTCTCGTTATCCCCATTATTGCAAAGATTATTAATCAATTGAACAAAATACTTATCAACCAATTTTGGGGTTTTGAATGTGTAGCATCCGATCTTGTTAATTAGTAAAAACAATCCCGTCAATTTTGCTACAACACTTAAAAAATCGTATAAAATAAGGTTTTATTTTGGCTATATCTAGAGGATCCAATGTGCCATATGATCATAACAATCACTGGTATAAATAATGAAGAATGTACAGGCAAACCAAATCAATGGAGTTTCTTTCCCTATTTATACGGTAAGTTGAACATCAATCTATATTTGAGTTATTGATATTTTGTTATAATGATACATAAACCCATTGTAATTAATATTATTTGGACATTTAGAAGAAGTAGCAGGTTGCAGAATATGACGAGGAAAGATGACGGAAGTTATGAGGATCCAATTGACTTAACCAATAGTCACAAGGTGTGTATTATTCAAAATTAGTATGATTGAACCTATAGTCTCGTGTACAAGTTCGTGTTGTTTAAAAGGCATAATCTTTTATAGTTTAACCAGGGTGTTAGGTTTGTGTATTACTTTCCCATAAATAAAGATCTATATGTTGGTATAAAAGTATGTGCCAGTTAGATGTATCCCTGCAGGTATTATATTAGATGTTTTAGACCAATTATAGGTCGGAACTTGTTAGGTTATGAAGGTTTATGTGTATCACTGAATGTTATTACAGGTCCATCTTTTGGTATATAATTATGTCCCAATTAGGTGTATCACTGAATGATATATAATTATAAAAGTCTCTATGAATTTGATTTTCTCTTTTTTTTAACGACGAATATGTCAACTTGGATGTTTAAAGTCACGTATATCATGGATGCTTTTAGGTTATGACCATGTTGGTGTGTTTGTGTATGCAGTCTAATAACAAGTCGCCCTTCTTGTATAAAAAATTTATTTGATGGGGGTATAACTTTTAGTTGGTTTTTTTTCTTTGAAAAGATTGTGTACCATGTATCCTGTCTAAATATTGCATATTAATAATGTGAGTAGTGTTTTTGTGAAATAAGATATGTAGTGTCTGAGGTTCATGTATTAAGTAGATTTATAAAGTTAGCCGAGCAATAATGTGGTTCTTACTTTTCTGTAGATTTTGATGATGATGAGCAAGAATTCGGTAGAAACGATGGTAACCTCAAGAAAAGGAAGAAACAGAATGTTGGATACAGTGTGCGTAGGGTATCAGTGCGTAAGAGACATGATCAATGTGTTTGGAAGGTGCAAAACGTCAAATGCAAACATCCAATGAAAAAGCTGCCAATGCGGGTATAAGCAAATAGTTTATAAAAGATGCAAAACTAGGGTGTGATGAAAGTATTTCAAAGAAAGGCGTTGGTAACCATAAGTTGGTATTGACTAGGAAGAAGAGAAAGGGAAAGGTGTTGGGTGAAGAAAAGGGAAAAGAAAAGGTTTTGGATGATGAAAACATTGGGGATGGTATAATTCCTGGTGGTAATGTGGGTTGTAAATCCGGGACACAAAACAATATGGCGGGACACAAAAAGAAAGGAAAAAAGGTTGTGAGTAACAACGAGAAAGTTCTGGCTGATGATATTAGTGGTGATGAGATGGCGAAAAAGGGAATGCGTGGGTCTAAAAATCATAAAGCTGATGTGCCTAACGTGGCGAAAAAGGGAATGTGGGGAAAACGGTTGTTGATAGGATAAAATTACGTGTATCGTGGAGGTCACTTCACCAGCTACTACCCAATTTGAGTATAAAACAAAGGGAAGATGTTACTGCTTTGGGGTTTAGGGCGACTTTAGGTTTTAAGTTAAAGGAGGTTCCTACTCGTTTAAGTTACTGATTGATGGATAACTTCGACGAAGATAAAGGGGTGTTGAAGTTTTATGGTAGGTTCATAAGAATTATGAGAGAAACCGTGAAAGACATCATTCGCTTACCGATGGGGGATGTTAGTGTGGAATCACAGGACGAAACTGACTATAGAAACCTGATCGTTATTGATGCAAGTCTTAGTTTGGAAGGAAAGAAAGGTATTTACATTGCCTAGTGGAAAACATAATGTACACGCAACAAGAAGGTGGATGGATGTTCAAGCTTAAATTTTTGGTCCTGAAATGTGTATAGTCGAAGTTTGTTTTCTCAGTTGTTAACAAATTGAAAGTCCTAACAAGATCGAGTTTTTAATTGTTTTTGGTTGGTAAGGTATTTGGATATTCTATATCTAATTCAAACAAATCATTGCTAAAATGAAAAATAAAGCCTACTTATATGTAAAACAAAGTGCACAAACCAAGTATTTATTCAATTAAAATCACAAAATGTAAATTCTATAAAATATAAGGACTGAAAATGTAAATTCTATGAAGATTAAATGCCAAAAATACAAAGTCTAAAAGTCTAGGGACTATATATGCAAAATCAGTTAACCAAATGGACTAAATGTGAAATTACATCTAACAAAGTAACTAACTTTTAACTATTTGAAAACTGATTAACTAATATTTAACAAATTTGAAAAGTAAAGGGACTGAATTATAACAAACTCTAAAGTTTAGGAAAGATTAGCCAAAATTTGTAACTGTTTAACAAAACAAGGACTAAAGTGCAATTTCCAAAACTTTTATAGCAAAAACGGGTTAAGGACTAGGATAAGCTCGTATAAGCTCGTTTCTCGACCAATTAAGCTCAAACAAGTTTCAAAACATTTAGAATTCTACTTTAGCTAGGCTTGAAATTGGAAATAAGCTGAAACTCACTTAAACTCTAATAAGCAATTTCAAATAAGCTCAAAATAAGCTATCTAATAAGCTACACGTGTACAACTTGATTTTATTGAAGAAACTTGTTAAAAAGCTCACAAAAGAATGGGAAATCTTGTTTCAAAGAAAATGATCCATTAATAAGCTCTAAAACTGAAAATAAGCTAAAATGAGCTTATGTTGACTTTTGTTAACCAAAAATCCAAAAATCTGAAAACTTCAAATCTTAACCAGGAACACTTTTGAAGTGATTTGTGAAAGAAAATAAGCAAGTTTCTGAAGTGGATAAGCTAGTATGAGAAAACAGTCAAGCTATTTATCACAGGGAATTGAAAATGCTCAAGTGCTTAAACAAATGCTTATATCTAGCTTATTACTGGATACTGTATAATTTCCTGCTACACACTTAAACTACATATGTTGTGTGAGGGCTAGAAACAAATTTCACAAAAATCCATCAAGTAACAAAGAAATGGCAATGGATTGAAAATCAAGACTTTTCTAAAAACTAGTTTATCAAATCTGACCCAAACTTTTTATGATGCCATTTGCCTTTTTGACTAAAATCTTGACTTGAAAACTTTGTAAACTAATTTGCTATGACTTACTGACTGAATGAAAGCTAGAATTAACCAACTAACAAGACTAGAACACAATTGAAATCATAATCCCAAACACAAGTTTACTGAACTTTTAAAACTTTTGTAAAGGAGATTTGAGTTAAAATCTCAATTGATTGGAGACAGATATTAAGCCAAGTGTAATGACTGAAATGTGATGAAAAGAACCCAAGTTCAAGCTATGAAACAATCTTTTACTCTGAATGCAATATCAAGGTAATATGACTGATTTTAAGCACCTAGTGATGAAAATTAAGCTAGTGATTAAGTTATAAACTGCAAATAAGCTACCAATTCATTAACATCTACTCAGTAACACATTTGATCATACATTCAAACAATATTACACTAAGAATTTAGCATGCTTGCAACAGTTTAGAGGAATCACAAATGCAGAAATCAAAAACCTTTTAGCTAAGGCCTCCTTTGGGGAGTAGAGTAGCGCTGAGCTATCTAGCTAGTGCTAAACCACCACCTTAGCACTAGTAACTACTAATCAACAACCAATCAACAGCTAATCAACCCTTAAACGCCATTAATTATCAGAAAACCTTCAATGCTTGAAAATGGATGATCAGAACTAAGAACTCAGCTACAGAATGAACTCAACAGCAACAATCTTCAACAAGCTTCTAATGATCACTCATGATCATTAGAAACAAAGCAAAAACAATGGAGAATGAACAGTAGGTAAGCAATGGAAGAATTGGAGGGAAATTTGAATTTTATTGATTTTTAGTGAAAAGTGGTTACAAAGTTTGTTATAACTACCTAACAGACTCTCAAAAGGTTGTCAAGCTTTTGAGAGTTGTTAACTACAACTGCTAACTAAATTGAGAGAGAGAACTAAAATCTAGTGTGTGTGTTTTTACACTAGCTAACTATGAACAAATGAGAGACTCTAGGCCTATTTATAGAATGAGAAAGTGAAGTAGTTGGGGAGAGTGACGTGTCCAATCCAATCATTTAGCTCCACGTGTCAAAATTCTGCTAATTGAAATTTGCAGGTGAAGAACTCAATTGGGGATTTTTGATTGAGTAGTTGTCATGTTAATTGAGTTGTTGGGTTGTATTCGTCTCTTGATTTTGATCAACTTTGATGTTGATAACTTCTTCTGAAATGCATTCTAGCTCAATCCCGTTCCTGGCAATTTTTGTTGAAGAAGATGACACGTGGCAGGTTGTGGTTGGATGAGAGATAAGTACTTGGATTATTATCCATTTTGGTGAAATATGATTGGCTGGTTAATGAGTTGGTGGATCACACAGTTGTGATTGGGTGATAAATGAATGGCGGCTGTGAGTGGGGTGATGTGGTGATCCGTGTCACCCTTTTCTTTGCTTCTCATTGGTCCACACCATTTCACATGGATTAAGCCTCAAAATACTTTGCAAAGTTGGCTGTTTTAACCCCTTGACTTGGCAGATTGCTAATTTGAGTTAGAATCTTCATTCCTTTGGCAAAAATGATCCTTCAACTTGCAATATTGCTTCTTTTGACCCTTTGACTTAATTGAATTCATGGTTGACCATGTTTGACTTTGATCTTGACTATGGCAAATGTACACTTTTGGTCCTTCATCTTTGAAATGTTGTCAAGATAGGTCCTTTGTCTTCAAAGTCTTGTCACTCTTGATCCTTCTTTGTCTTTTTCATCCAATTAAGCTTGATTTTCTTCTTGTTTGCTTGAAATTGTGTCCTTCTTACCTATTTGATCACACACAAAGAACATACCACATAATACTGCTTTTATAGCACAAAAGTTAGGTAATTTCCTTGTGTTTTAGGGTGTTTTGTTGATTAATTGATATGAGTTTTTGCTCATATCAAATCCCCTACACTTGAACATTGTCATGTCCTCATGCAATGCTATATTTTAAAGAACAAATTTACATTCTCCTCATAATTAATCCACCATGGCCATTATGGAATGCATCTACACTACTCTACACTATATGATGCATGATTTTGATTTTGATAATGCAATGCACAAGATACAATTCTATTTATATCTTTTTGGATTTTTCTTAAAATGGTTAGATGGAAATAACTCATAAAGAATTCAATGACTTTGATTAGGGCTTGGGTACCATGGACATTTATCGCCCTCAAGTTTCACTTTCCCCATACCAAGCTTAAAAATGGGATCATTGTATTCACAAGTAAAAAGTGCATCAACTTATTCATGACAATTAAATGTGGAACCGGTTATTATTTGAGCAAATTGCTTGTGGGCAAATTTGTCATTATTTCAAGTGTGAAGTATAAGAAATGCAAAATCCAAAAATAAGGAAGCACGGTTTTAATCCTAAGTAATCCTCTCATCCATTACTTGAAAAACCGCTCACAATTAATATAAGTCTGTTTCAAGAGTAATAAATCATTCGCCTTATGTGTAAAATCCTCATGTCATGCTTTCATAAGTAGCTACACACTCGCTAAGGAAAGAAAAATAAAACTCACGCAATAATTTACATCCGCCGCCTTTTTGAGACCTTGGATCTTCAACCCCGCAACCCGTCAAGGTAATAATGTATTGGAGCAATCTATCGAATCCCCGCAACCCGTCAAGGTAATATTGGAATCCAATAGTTATTATAATTAATACCACACTGCCCCTCTTGGGAGTCTTGTATAATTATTTTTTTTCTCTTTTTTTTTCTTTTTTTTAGCCACTCATTTTTTTCATAAGCCGCTCTTATTTTTCTTTATTCCTCACAAAGAAATTTGAAAAGAATAAAAGGAAAAACACCCACTAAGTATTAAGCATGACATAAGTCTAGTACACATAAAACGTTCTAATTTAGAATCTTAAGACGTACTTATACCAACCGTGAATGATTAGACAAAAATGCATAAGAGATTACAAACCGATTAAAACCGTTCTTGATTATTTATTAACATATATACATGCGAAGAAAATAGAGATAAAGAAGAGAAGGGTTTAGCCACAAGTAATTATCATGAAGTTTATCTAGCCCTTTTATACTTGCTTTAACTCTATCATTTCCCATTCTCCACAAATTTAAAATCTCAAATAATGAGATTGGTGGATGCTTAGCCTAATAGACCAATGAAGGACTACATGGTTAAGGATACTAGCTAGAGAATGCTTAGATAAGCAAACTCGGGTTGAGTCAAAATATCCATGGCGGGCCTAATATGTCAAAGAAGTCTAAACTTGTTAAACCATGTTTTTATTATATTTTTTATATATATATTTTTGATGAAAAAGAAGAAATATATACAATGCAAATGTGTTATGCAAAAGAAAAATGATTCATGCAAAAATTATGAATGCATATTTTTGGTGGCCAAAGTAGATCAATAATTTGAAAATGTTTGAAAAATTAATTTTCCAATGTTATCATGAAGATCAATGACAAGTTCTAGGTAAGGTCACTTCGATAGAAGACCCCCTACACTTAAGCTAAACATTGTCCTCAATGTTTAAGAGCATGGAAGTATAAAAACTTCCCCTACACTTATGACAATGAATAGACTTTGCTTAACCCAAGTTAAGGAAAGGTCAACTATTGGTGAATTCATGTTTAAGCACAAGGTGTCTATGAAAAATCACAATAGTAATGAAGTGAACCGGATACAAGGGCCTCCTCCATAAGCTCCAAAGCATGAAATAAATGAGCAACCCTACAAACAACATGAAGACAAAAGAAGGTCTCCCCCACACTTATCCTCAATTCTATACCCTTATTACTAACCTACAACACTCTAAACCTAGTTATACGATGCTTGAGTTAAGGAGTCTCTAGCTCGACTCGTCCCTCAATGAATTAATTCATGGGAAAAATGGGGATCTCTTGGACCATTTCAACGGAAATGTCCTCCCCAAAATAATGTTTCACACGGTGACCATTCACTTTAAAGTTTGGACCATCGGGTTGTGACAACTCAATAGTTCCATATGGAAACACTTGGGCAATAGTGAATGGACCAGACCATCTTGACTTAAGCTTGCCCGCAAAAAGTTTCAACCTTGAGTTAAAGAGGAGAACCGACTCTCCAACTTTAAACTCACGGTTCTTGATCTTAGCATCATGCAATTTCTTAGTCTTTTCCTTGTAAAGCAAAGAATTCTCATAGGCATTGGCTCTCAATTCATCCATCTCACTAAGTTGATCTTTCCTATGTGAACCGGCTTGGTTTAAATCAAAGTTAGCCCACTTGAGAGCCCAAGATGCCTTGTGTTCTAACTCGAATGGGAGGTGGCACGATTTTCCATAGACAAGCCTATAAGGAGTACAACCAATTGGTGTCTTAAAAGCCGTCCTAAAAGCCCACAAAGCATCATCAAGCTTATCCGACCAAGAAGCTCGATGCTCTCCCACCGTTCTTTCTAAAATTCTCTTTAAAACACGATTTGTGACCTCGGTTTGACCATTGGTTTGAGGGTGATACGCGGTAGAAAGTCTATGATTAACTCCATATTTCTTCATAACTCTCGTGAATTGATCATTACAAAAGTGCGTACCACGATCACTTATGATGGCCCGAGGTACACCAAATCTAGCAAACAATTGCTTTAAGAACTTCACAACAACTCTAGCATCATTGGTAGGTAAGGCTTTAGCCTCCACCCATTTAGACACATAATCCACCGCCACAAGTATATACTTGTTTCCCTTAGAAGATGGAAAAGGTCCCATGAAATCGATGCCCCATACATCAAAAATATCACACTCTTGAATAAAATCTTGGGCATCTTTGTAAATGGAAGGCCAATAGTAACCCGAATCAAAGACTTTCTTGGCGGTATAGTTGGGCCCAAAATGTCCACCCGTAGGTCCTTTATGACATGCTTCTAAAATTTTAAATGCCTCGGGCCCATCTACACACCGTCTAATGATTTGGTCCGCACATTGCCTAAAAAGATAAGGATCATCCCAAAAGTAGTACTTAGCTTCCTTAAGAAATTTCTTCTTTTGTTGGTAAGTAAGACCCTCAATAAGCACATTCCCCACAAGATAGTTTGCTATATCCGCAAACCAAGGGGTGGCATCCTCTTGAGAAGAGATAGACATGAGCTCCTCTAATGGAAAGGATTCATTGATTTCTTTATTAGGAAAATCGCCTTGAAAAGGATGCTCAAGTCTACTCAAATGATCCGCCGCTAAATTCTCGGCTCCTTTCTTATCTCGAATTTCTATCTTAAACTCTTGAAGCAACAAAACCCATCTCAAAAGCCTAGGCTTAGCATCTTGTTTTGTCATGAGATACTTGAGAGCGGAATGATCCGTATACACTATGGTTTTGGAGAGTACAAGGTATGGTCTAAATTTCTCAAAAGCATAGACTATAGCAAGCAACTCTTTTTCCGTGGTAGTATAATGCAGTTGTGCACCGGTCATGGTTTTACTCGCATAGTGTATAGGTTGAAAATGCTTATTCACTCTTTGTCCTAAGACGGCCCCCACTGCATAATCACTAGCGTCACATATAAGCTCAAAAGATAATTCCAATTTGGAGAAACCAAAACGGGAGCCTTTGTCAATTTCTCCTTAAGAGTCTCAAAAGATTCCAAACAATCTTGGTTAAAATGAAAGGAGCCTCTTTTTCCAAGAGGTGAGTCATCGGTCTAGCTATCTTATAGAAATCTTGTATAAAGCGCCTATAAAACCCCGCATGACCTAAGAAACTCCTTACACCTTTAACCGTAGTGGGTGGGGGAAGCTTAGCAATCACATCAATTTTGGCTCGATCCACTTCTAATCCCTTATTGGATATTTTGTGTCTTAAAACAATTCCCTCTTTCACCATAAAGTGACATTTCTCCCAATTAAGCACTAAACGTGTTTCCTCACAACGCTTAAGCATTCTTTCTAAATTGGTGAGACATGAGGTAAATGAATCTCCAAATACGGAAAAGTCGTCCATGAAAAACTCCATTGTTTGCTCTATCATATCATGGAAAATCGCCATCATGCACCTTTGAAACGTCCCCGGTGCATTACATAAGCCAAAAGGCATCCGCTTGTAAGCAAATGTACCGTAGGGACAAGTGAATGTGGTCTTTTCTTGATCCTCAGGGTCAATGGGTATTTGGAAATAACCCGAAAAGCCATCAAGAAAGCAATAGTACTCATTTCCCGCTAAGCGTTCAAGCATTTGATCCATAAAAGGTAAAGGGAAATTGTCTTTCCTAGTAGCCTCACTGAGCTTCCTATAACCAATACAAACTCTCCAACCGGTAACAAGTCTCGTAGGAATAAGTTCATTGTTCTCATTAGGTACTACGGTGATTCCACCCTTTTTTGGAACACAATGTACCGGGCTAACCCATGGAGAGTCAGAAATGGGGTAAATCATGCCCGCATCAAGGAGTTTGATCACTTCCTTTTTAATGACCTCATGGATTTTTGGGTTAACCCTTCGTTGACTTTGAATAGCGGGTTTGTAATCATCCTCCATAAGGATTTTGTGTGTACAAAAATGTGGATCAATTCCCCTTATGTCGGATATTTTCCATGCTAAGGCTTTCTTGTGTTTCTTAAGGACTTCAATGAGTTTTTCCTTCTCATCCTCTTTCAACTCTTTAGCAATGATCACGGGTAATTTGTCTTTGCCCTCTAAGAAAGCATACTCTAAGTGGGATGGAAGGTCCTTAAGTTCAATTGGAGGTGGACTCTCTATGGAAGGTTTTACGATAGTAGGATCATCATTGGTAACTTCTTGTGGACTAGGGGAAGGAATAGGGTCCTCATTGAGCAACTTTTGGACAGTAAGAATATCTTCTTCCCAATTAATGGAGGAATCATCATCACCAAGAAAGTTTGACTCAAATTCCTCCAAGAGGAAATAACTCTCTCTAAAAGGTGTTAAGGAGGGAGCAATTGAGGCCACGGTTTCAACATGGGGCATTTCCTCACTATTACTCTTGCAAGCATCATGAAAATGCTCATCACACACCTCATCTAGCACATCAACTATGTTAATAGTCTCACCAGGTTTAGACTCCTTAACCTCTTTCCTATCACACACTTTCCCTAGCTTAAACACCACTTTCTCATCCTCTACTCTCATAATTAGTTCTCCCTCCGCCACATATATCAAAGTACGACCCGTTCTCAAAAACGGTCTACCAACAATCAAAGGAACTCTAGGACCCATGTCATAATCAACCACGACAAAGTCGGCCGGAAATGTAAACTTATCCACACCTACAAACACATCCTCCGCAATACCTACGGGGTAAGCTATGGTTCGGTTGGCTAACTCAAGGGTCATCTTAGTGGGAGTGAGCTCGGGAAGAGAGAGTTTTTTCCAAAACGATAAAGGCATGAGGTTTATGCTTGCCCCTAGATCCACCAAAGCCATGCAATTTTCCACACCGGGAAAATTACAAGGTATCAAGAAACGCCCCGGATCTCCAAGTTTTATTGGTAAGGTTTTAAGTAGCACGGCGAAACAATTTTCATTAAGGGATGTGTTGGGAAAATCAACCAATTTTTCCTTGTTTGAGAGTAAATCCTTGAACATCTTAGCAAACTTTGGCATATAAGCAAGAGCTTCCACAAAGGATATGTTAATGTTGAGTTGCTTGAACATCCTTAAGAAAATTGAGACTTGGATGTCATCCTTGTTCTTTAACTTGTCCTTTTTCAACCTTGAAGGATAGGGAAGAGTTGGTTTAGGTGTAGGTGTTGTGGTGGAAGATTTGTCTTTGATAACTTCTTCATTGGGAGTTGTGGAAGGTAGAGGAGAAGTAGGAATAGGTTGAGAAGGTGTGTTTGATTGAATGGGAGCATTTTGAGGTGGTGAAGTAGATGTAGAAGGCTTGTCACATGTAGGAACAAAAGTGGGTGTAAAAATAGGAGGTTTAGGAGGTGAAGGATCCTTTGTTGACTTTCCACTCCTTGTTGTTATAGCATTGAAATTCGCCCTTAGATTTGTTTGTGTGTTATATGGTAAAGCCCCTTGTTGTCTTTGATTGAATGCCATTAAAAGTCTATTGGTTTGTTCCTCCGATATACGTTTTATTTGGTCATTCATTCTTTTCTCACTTTCACGAATTCTCCTCTCAACATACTCATGAGTTTCTTGTAGCCCATATCCTTGATTTTGAAGTTGAGGGTAACCTTGATTTGGTATTTGAGAATATCCTTGATTTGGAAAGGGTGGAAGTGGTTGATTAAATCCTTGATGTGGTGGATAAGAGTTATTTCCTTGATGTTGAAAATTGTTGGGTGCCTTGTAGTTATTCCCTTGATAATGTGGTCTTGGACCTTGATTCCTTTGTAACAATTGAGGAGGATTTTGGTGAGATTGGGTGGGTGGTTGGGGTGGGAATCCTGGTGGAGTAAGGTAATTTTGGGACTTGTAAGAAAGGTTATTGGGATTGATATTTGGCTTGAAGTGTTCACGATGTTCCTCTTGGTAAGCATAACATTCCCCTTGATAACCTTGCACCTTATCACATTGTTCATAGGAATGGGGACCTCCACAAGTCTCACATGAAAGAGTAATGGCATGCACATCATTTGTAGAATTATTCAATGAAAGGCTCTTAATAGCTTGGATCAATTATTGATGTGCCTTAAAACTCATCTCATGATCCCTATCTATCTTTTGAATTATCTCTTGGTGACACTTGAGGAATTGGTTATCACAAGGTGTTTGAGAATTGTTTTGAATAACATGAACCCTTTCTTCAAATTGAGTGTTTGTTTGTACCATTGCTTTGGTCTCAATAATATCCCAAGCCTCTTGAATGGATTTAAGAAGAATGTTCCCTCCCGCGGAAGCATTGAGTGAGTCTTGGTGATGAGTGATAGGTGTGAAAACACCCATCCTTTTACCACTTATTTCTGGCTAAAACAAGACCAAAACACGTATTTAATATCATTTGTTTGGAATTATGCGCGGTTTTTGTGTTTATTATGTTTTCAGAGTCAACCGGATGAATATTGAAGAAAACATGGGATTGCACGGGTTTTATCGAGGAAAAAGACTCAAGACAAAGTCTATTGTCCAAGAGATGCAAAAGATTTGAAGTCATTGTGCCTATTTGAAGATTTATCAAAGAATAGAGCCAAAGATGGAAGATTCATATATGTCGAAGAACTCGAGTCTATTAAACAAAAGATTATAAGACGAGTTGGAATTATTCACCGACACTTATCAAAATCCAAAGTCGGAAGCGTTTATTTAAAGAAACGTGAAGACTAAAGAAGAAAGAAGAAAAGAAGCCCAAACCAAAGCCCATTCACAAGCCTACCATCACACGTCTATAAATAGGACTTTACTTCACAAAATTTGGAGCTAGTTAGTCTTTAGTAGTTTTTAGTTTTTCATTCTCTCTAGTTTTAGAGAGAGAAAGTTCTAAACTTTCTCTCACTAGTTTTCATCTTTCTTTCCTTCAAGATCAAACTTTTGTATTGTTTTTCATTAATCTAGTTTAAATTCAAACTTTTAATCTTTAATCTCATTCTACCTTTCGTTGATTTTGATTCACTTTTGGTACGAATTACTTATGATCCGTGTTGTTCATCTATGTTTTCGTGCTTAAAAAGTTAATCTTTTTATGTTTCCTTAAGTTTCTATACGAATAAGCTCTAAGATTCTTGTGCTTATTGGCTTATTCATTAGTTTAGCTTATTTACTTTTTAAAGTTTTCATAAAAAGTCCATCTTTTTATTATTTGATTTATAAGATTGATTATTTGAAGTTTAGATAAGTTGTATTTGTGCTTACTTGATCAGCTTAATATTAGATTCGTGCTAGTTTTGGGTAATAAGCTTAATTCCATAGCTTATTGATCTTGCTTAATTTTTGGATCAAAGTGTGTATTCGGAAAGGGTTATAAACCCCTTTCCGATCAGTTTATTCCGACCAGACCCCCTTATTCCGATCGTATTGATCGGAAAAGGGTTTTGAGTATTCCGACGGTGGAGTTTGGTAACATTCCGATTGGAATTGTTCTGAGTATTCCGATTGCTTCATTTTGTAACACATTCCGACAGCAAGCATTCCAAGCATTCCGATCTGAACCCTGTTTTTGCTTATTCCGATTAGTGCATTTTTTTTAGTTATTCCGATTGAGAACTTTTGTGATATTCCGATTTGTGTTGCTTTAAGACATTCCGATCTGAACCATGTTTTGCTTATTCCGATTAGTTCCCATTCTCCAATCGGAATATATTCCGATTTGATGCTTTGTCCAATATTCCGATCAGCTTACTTTCCGACCAATATTCCGATTAGAATTAAATTTATTGTTTTTGCAAAGTTTTCAAGTGTTAAGTTTTATTAGACGTTCAAGTATTCAAGCATTTATTTTTAAGCTCGTCCTTTTAGTTTAATCTTTAAAGCTTTAATTTTACTCTTCGACACTTACTTATTCGTTATTAGTTAAAATTAGATGAAACAAAACAACCCTTTTTATTAACCAAGAACAAATCATTCCACTTAGAATCGTGATCAATTCGAGGAGATACCGAGACTTAATCTAGAACCTCATAGCAAACGCTTGTATCAAATGGTGCCGCTGCCGGCTCTTCTCGTTAAGATCAACAGTTTTTGTGAGAACTTGGATTTTGGGATCCGTTCACCGTGAACGTTATTTTTTTTCATAAAAATTTTCAAAAATCCTAAAAAATATAAAATTTTCAAAAAAAATCCTAAAAATTACAAAACATAAAAATCAAAAATATTTCTGCTTTGTTTTTGCCTTGTTAGTTCCTTTGTAGGTGCATGCGTACACGATCAACGTCTTATCAAGAGCCCGAGCCTCTCGAAGACTTAGACATGGCCGGTGTACAAAACAACAACAATAAGCCACCTCTCAACAATAATAACAACAAGAATAACAATCCTCCTCTTAACAACAATGAGCCTCTACCGGATAATCGCCCGATGGTTGAACTTCTGCAAGCACATGTAGATGGTAACGATGATCCAATTGTCATACCCGCGATTGCAGCAAACAACTTTGAGCTCAAATCCGGCTTTATCCAGATGGTCTCTGCTCAACCATTCTTGGGGCGTACCATTGATAATCCACATGACCACATCAAAAGATTTATGTAACTCACGAATACGGTCAAATTCAATGGTGTTCCACAAGAGGTAATCCGTTTACAACTTTTTCCCTTTTCTTTAGAGGGACAAGCCCGGCATTGGCTTGCTAAGGAACCGCCACAGAGTATTCTTACGTGGACGGATTTGGAGACCAAGTTTATATACTACTTTTTCCCACCCTCTCGTACTACTGCTTTGCGGAATGAAATTATCAATTTTGAACAAAAGTACGATGAGTCTTTTAGTGAATCTTGGGATCGTTTCAAAGATCTTTTAAGAAAATGCCCACAACATGGTTTTACCAAAGTGCACCAAATTAACACTTTTTATAATGGTTTAAGCATGAATGACCAAGATTCACTAAACAGTGCCTCGGGGGGTAATATTTTGGCTAAGACTTCTAATGCCGCTTGGGATATTATTGAAAATAAGTCTCGTGTGCAAACCAAGAGTGTTCGGACCAATGTCGCTAGTGCTAGTACTAGTGACAACGACAAGCGACTTGACAAAATTACTACGCTTCTTGAATCGCTTATTACCCACACCGCCAACAACACCAACAGCATCAATGCTAAAAATGCTCAAGACGCTCAAGTCAATGCTGTTAGCCATCCATGTGAGATATGCGGGGGTCCTCACTCTTACACCACTTGTACTGCCACCCAAGACTACCCTTCTGAGAATGTGAATGCAGCATACGGTACCTATCCTCAACCCGCTTATCAAGCTCGTCCTCAAGGTGATCGTAACTTGCTTAGCTACCGTTCCAACAACTTTCTTTCCCCGCCCGGTTTTACTCCTAACAACCCAAACCAACAACAAAACCTCAACCGCCCTCCTCAACAACAACAACAACCTCGTGGACCATACATACCACCTCACAAACAACCACATCCACCTCAACGAAACAACCAAGTTTACCAGCAACCTGCTTATCAACCACCCGCATACAATGCTCCTCCCAACCAACCCACCGCATTACACCAAGACATTGGAACCTACATGAGGACTAACGATGTGATCGTGGACAATCTCCAACAGGAAGTGCGCAACTTGAAAGCAGACCTAGTGAAACAAGGGAACGATCTGAGAGCTGATATGAGAAACACTTTGGATAGTCAAACGAATGACTTAAAGAACATGATGGCTAGTTTCTTCCAAGGTAATCAACCCTCTTCTTCGGGTACTCTTCCGAGTAACACTGTTGCGAATCCAAGAGGGGAGATGAAAGCAATCACCACTCGCAGTGGCAAAGGTACCAAGGAACCCGAGCTTCCTATACCTCCACCGGTGATTGTGACTAAGGAGAACGAGTCACCTGCTCCTATTCCTCATCCTTCTACTTCCCCAATTTCTCCACCTCTTACTTCTACCCCTCCTCCACCCAAGGATGTGAGTGATCCTTCGATTCCAAAGCCTTCCTCTTCTTCCGATATACCTTATCCCTCAAGGTTGAGGAAAGAGAAGCTCAAATGCAAGGACGATATTCAGGCTTCAAACTTTCTAAAAATGTTTAAACAATTGAATTTTAACATCTCCTTCGCTAAGGCTCTCGCTCACATGCCTAAGTACGCGAAAATGTTCAAAGATCTTCTTAGCGACAAGGAGAAGCTTTTTGATATTGCTAACACCCAACTTAATGAGAATTGCTCTGCAGTGCTCTTAAGGAAATTGCCAACCAAGCTTGGTGATCCGGGTCGTTTCTTAATCCCTTGCAACTTCCCGGGAGTAGAGAATTGCATGGCCCTAGCCGATCTAGGTGCCAGTATTAACTTAATTCCTTTAAGTGTGTGGAAGCAATTATCTCTCCCTGAGCTAGTCCCCACCAAAATGACTTTGGAATTAGCCAACCGTACGGTTGCTTATCCAGTGGGGATAGCGGAAGACGTCTTTGTAGGAGTCGACAAATTCACCTTTCCTGCCGATTTCGTCGTCGTCGACTACGATATGGACCCTCGTGTGCCATTGATCGTTGGTCGTCCATTCTTGAGGACCGGTCGCACTCTCATCGATGTTGAAGCCGGTGAGCTTATCATGAGAGTGGGTGACGATAAAATTGTCTTCAACATGGGAAAACTTTCTAAACAGCCTTATTCTAACGAGAGCGTTAATTGTATTGACGTTATTGATGAGGCTTGTGAAGAACACTTCAAAGATGCTTGTAAAAGTATTCCTACCTCTCTTCCCAATGTTGAGACCGTTTCCTCTATTGACTCATCACTATCTCTATTTGGAGAAAGTGATTTCCTTTGGAAAAGATTTGGAAGCCACCATGGGAGATGTGAACTTAGAACATGCTGATTCTCCCACCGATTGGGATGAAGATCTTCGCCTCATTGAGAACCTTCTTAAAGAAGACATAATTGCTCCACCATCTCCCAAGGTTATTGCTATCGATGCGCCGACTTTGAAAACGCCTCCCATCGAAAATCCTCTGGATTTAGAACTTAAGGAGTTGCCGCCCCATCTCGAGTATGTGTTTCTTGAAGAAGATAAGAAGTCACCCGTCATCATCGCGAAGGACTTGAAAGAAGAAGAGAAATCTCGCCTCATCGCCGTGCTTAAAGATCATAAGAAGGCAATTGCTTGGAAAATTTCCGATATCCGCGGAATTGATCCGAAATTTTGTACTCACAAGATCCTCATGAAAGATGACTTTAAACCTGCAATACAGAGCCAAAGAAGGGTTAATCCGCGAATTCATGACGTCATCAAACAAGAGGTTATCAAACTTCTTGATACCGGCTTGATTTACCCTATTTCGGATTCGTCGTGGGTAAGTCCCGTCCATTGTGTGCCCAAAAAGGGCGGAATAACCGTTGTTTCCAATGAACACAACGAGTTGATTCCCACTCGTCTCGTTACTGGGTGGAGAGTTTGTATTGATTATCGCAAGCTCAATGATGCCACGAGAAAAGACCACTTTCCTCTTCCTTTCATGGATCAAATGCTCGAGCGTCTAGCTGGTAATGACTATTACTGCTTTTTAGACGGTTTCTCCGAGTATTTTCAAATTCCCATCGATCCTAAGGACCAAGAAAAGACCACATTCACTTGTCCCTATGGAACATTTGCTTACAAACGTATGCCTTTCGGTTTATGTAATGCTCCTGGGACGTTCCAAAGGTGTATGATGGCTATCTTCCATGACATGGTGGAAGACACTATGGAAGTATTCATGGATGATTTCTCGGTTTATGGCGATTCTTTCTCTGCTTGCCTTGCCAATTTAGAACGTATGCTTAAGCGGTGTGAAGACACTCGCCTTGTTCTTAATTGGGAAAAATGCCATTTCATGGTAAAAGAGGGCATCATGCTAGGACACAAGATCTCCAAAGCCGGTCTTGAAGTAGACCGTGCTAAAGTCGATGTTATCGCTAAGTTGCCTCCACCTTCAACCGTGAAGTGTGTGAGAAGTTTCCTTGGTCATGCGGGCTTCTACCGTCGATTCATCAAAGATTTTCCTCAAATCGCTCGCCCGATGACCCACCTCTTGGAAAAAGACACTCCTTTTATCTTTTCCACAGAGTGTCTTGAAGCCTTCAACTTGCTTAAGGATAACCTAACTAAGGCACCCGTTTTGGTTACCCCTAATTGGGAGATGCCTTTCGAATTGATGTGCGATGCTAGTGACTTTGCTATTGGAGCGGTTCTGGGCCAAAGAGTGAGCAAACACTTCCAACCAATCCATTACGCTAGCAAGACAATGACGGGGGCTCAATTGCATTACACGACAACCGAAAAAGAGCTTTAGCTGTTGTCTATGCCTTTGAAAAGTTCCGCCCCTATCTTGTCCTTTCCACCACAATCGTTTATACCGATCATTCCGCGTTGAAGTACTTGTTGACTAAGCAAGATTTCAAACCAAGACTTCTTCGCTGGGTTTTGCTACTCAAAGAATTTAAAATCGAAATTCGCGATAAAAAAGGAGCTGAAAACCTAGCCGCGGATCATCTCAGTGGACTTGAGGATCCTTACCAGGGGGATCATCCGAACAAAGAAATCAATGATTCTTTTCCCCTGGAGACCTTAATGTCTATCAACTCGACTTTTGATGAAACCCCGTGGTTTGCAGACATTGCAAACTACTTGGCGGGTGGAATTCTCGTTGACGGGTTAACATCCCAGAAAAAGAAGAAGTTCTTTAACGACATTAAGACTTACTTTTGGGATGACCCATATCTTTTCAAACAATGCGCTGATTTGATTATTCGCTGATGTGTTGATGGACCGGCAACTTTAGAAATCCTTGACGCTTGCCACAAAGGACCCACCGGTGGTCACTTTGGTCCCAACTACACCGCCAAAAAAGTGTTTGAATCGGGATTTTATTGGCCCACCATTTACCGTGATGCTCACGAGATGGTTAAACAATGTGATGCTTGCCAAAAACAAGGCAAGATCACACATAAAGATGAGATGCCTCAGAATTTCATTCAAGAATGTGAAATCTTTGATGTTTGGGGTATCGACTTTATGGGGCCATTCCCTCATCTAAAGGAAACAAATACATCCTTGTAGCCGTTGACTACGTTTCAAAGTGGGTTGAAGCCAAATCTTTACCTACTAATGACGCAAGGGTGGTTTGTAACTTTTTGAAATCGCTATTCGCTAGATTCGGTGTGCCTCGAGCCATTATTAGTGATCGCGAGACTCATTTTTGCAATGACCAATTTTCTAGAGTCATGGCTAAGTACGGTGTAAATCATCGTCTTTCCACCGTTTACCACCCACAAACTAATGGCCAGGCTGAAATATCCAACCGAGGATTAAAGCGAATTCTGGAAAGAACCGTGGGAGAGCATCGTGCCTCATGGGCTGATAAACTTGATGATGCTTTGTGGGCTTTTCGTACCGCTTACAAGACTCCGATTGGTTGTACACCATATCGTCTCGTGTACGGTAAAGTGTGCCACCTCCCCATTGAGTTGGAGCACAAGGCTTACTGGGCCTTGAAGTGGGCTAATTTTGATATCAACAAAGCCGGTGACCTACGCAAGATCCAACTCAATGAGCTGAATGAACTCCGTAATGAGGCTTATGAAAATTCTTTGATCTATAAGGAAAAGACTAAGCTCATTCACGACTCTAAGATTAAAAACCGAGAGTTCCAAGTTGGAGACAAAGTTTTACTCTTTAACTCTCGGTTGAAAATCTTTTCGGGCAAGCTGAAATCTCGTTGGTCCGGCCCATTCACCATTGCCCGAATTTTTCCATATGGTACTCTCGAGCTCGCTCAACCTAATGGACCTAATTTTAAGGTGAATGGCCAACGAGTGAAGTTGTACTTTGGTGAGGACATCTCCCAGGAGATGATTCCATCCCTCACCACGTTCCCCATGAACTAATTTTGGGTCGAGTCAGGCTCGTGATTCGGTTATCAAAAACAAGCGCTCCTCGGGAGGCAGCCCGAGTATCTATCCTTTTCTGTTTTTACCTCCTAAGTGTAGGGGGACCTATATAGGTGTTGTTTTTGTGTGGTGATGTGATTAAAGGGATGAATGCACTTTTGGAACCTTTGAAGAACCGTGCTCCCGTGTTATCCGAAATCTGATTCTATCTCTCAACTATCGTGATTCAATTTTCTTCATACTCACATTTGAAATTGATCACTTTAGTCGTCTCTTCCTTAACTTGATTTAACCAACGTGCATAATGTCATAAGTGTAGGGGAGATTTTTCCCACATGCTTAAACATTGAGGACAATGTTTATCTTAAGTGTAGGGGGGACTTCTATCGAAGTTTTAAGTGGACTTTTCCATGAAAATGCCTTCATTTAACCGAAAAATCATATTTTTCAACATTTTTCAAATTTTTTATTAACTTTGGCCATGTAGTCGTAATTTTTAAATTTTTCTCGTTGCTTTCATATGTATATATCCCGCAATAAAGTCAAAAATATTAATAAAGTAGGGTAGCTAGTTTAGAAGTCTTTGACATATTAGGCCCGTTGCGATTATTCTGACTCAACCCGAATAGACTTATTCAAGTTTATTCTAGCTAGTATCCTTAACCATGTAGACCTTAATTGGTTTATTAGGCTAAGCATCCACGAGTCTCATTACTTGAGATTTTAAATTATGGAGAACGAGAAATGATAGAGTCAATTATAAGTCGGTATTCTTGCACAAGCTCACTTGGTGTAATTATTTGCCTATTCTCCCATCACTTGCTATTAATTTATCTTCAATAAGTAAGGTCGTACGATTTGAAAAGTTACTTAGCTTCTAGCCCAAGATCGTTTAAAAGTTGCTCGGTAATGATAAGAGTTCATAGCCAAGGCATAACTTATGAAGCGGGGCGCGAAGATTGGCGAGTCCGAAAAGGCCCTAACAAGGCATGAGGATTCCATTTTATTGCTGAAGATCTAAAGTGATGTGAAAAGCATTATTCCCAAAATCAATATGAAGGATCAAGACTCACGACGAAAAGCAATCAACTCCCATAAAGATCATGGAGAAGTCTATCCAAAAAGACCCTAACAAGGTATGAGGATAAATAGATCCAAGTCCGAAAAGGAGGCGGATCGTTGTATCTCAAAATCCCAATTAGAGATTGAAGAAATAGTCATGAAGTCGTGGTCAACAAAGTTGGAGTACCCCTCAAAAGTCTCCAAGTGATGAAACTCTATTAACGATGAGAAGACCATTATCTCAAGAACGTCTCTCGAAGATATGAAGTATGAAGTACCAAATATCGGTCCGAGAAAGGTCTCAAATCGTGAACCAAGTTATGCCAAGATATGAACTTTTTGATATCCCAAGAAGCAGTTTTAAGAGATTTTGTCCTTTAGCTAACTATTGATCAAATCGTCCTACTTTGCTTTTAGCCTAAATAAACTATCGAAATAAGTCCAAAAATGCATCTTCATGATCATTCTAAGACAAAAAATAAAATATAAGAGATACACCTAGGAATAAGGGAGTTTAAGCATTTAATTAAGCCATGTGTGTAAGTGTTTGATATGCTAACTTATAATAACAATGATCTCGTTTTTAAGCTTAGTTTAGGGAACGTGAAACTTGAGGGTGATAAATCTTCGCAACACCAAAGCCCTAATGTAAGTCCTTGATCTCTTTACAAGTTATTCCCATATAGCTATTTTCAAGTGAAAATGGTTTTCTATCCTTTTGTTTGCTTTAAAGTTTTAATTTCTCTTAGTACTTTAATTTTTGTTTAGTAGTATGTTAATAAGGCCAAGGTTGATTAATTATGAGAAAAGTGTAAATTTGCTTTATCACTAAGCATTGTATGAGGGCATGGCAATGGTTAAGTGTAGGGGATTTGATAGGTGTGAAAACACCCATCCTTTTACCACTTATTTCTGGCTAAAACAAGACCAAAACACGTATTTAATATCATTTGTTTGGAATTATGCGTGGTTTTTGTGTTTATTGTGTTTCAGAGTCAACCGGATGAATATTGAATAAAACATGGGATTGCACGGGTTTTATCGAGGAAAAAGACTCAAGACAAAGTCTATTGTCCAAGAGATGCAAAAGATTTGAAGTCATTGTGCCTATTTGAAGATTTATCGAAGGATAGAGCCAAAGATGGAAGATTCATATATGTCGAAGAACTCGAGTCTATTAAACAAAAGATTATAAGACGAGTTGGAATTATTCACCGACACTTCTCAAAATCCAAAGTCGGAAACGTTTATTTAAAGAAACGTGAAGACTAAAGAAGAAAGAAGAAAAGAAGCCCAAACCAAAGCCCATTCACAAGCCTACCATCACATGCCTATAAATAGGACTTTACTTCACAAAATTTGGAGCTAGTTAGTCTTTAGTAGTTTTTAGTTTTTCATTCTCTCTAGTTTTAGAGAGAGAAAGTTCTAAACTTTCTCTCACTAGTTTTCATCTTTCTTTCCTTCAAGATCAAACTTTTGTATTGTTTTTCATTAATCTAGTTTAAATTCAAGCTTTTAATCTTTAATCTCATTCTACCTTTCTTTGATTTTGATTCACTTTTGGTACGAATTACTTATGATCCGTGTTGTTCATCTATGTTTTCGTGCTTAAAAAGTTAATCTTTTTATGTTTCCTTAAGTTTCTATACGAATAAGCTCTAAGATTCTTGTGCTTATTGGCTTATTCGTTAGTTTAGCTTATTTACTTTTTAAAGTTTTCATAAAAAGTCCATCTTTTTATTATTTGATTTATAAGATTGATTATTTGAAGTTTAGATAAGTTGTATTTGTGCTTACTTGATCAGCTTAATATTAGATTCGTGCTAGTTTTGGGTAATAAGCTTAATTCCATAGCTTATTGATCTTGCTTAATTTTCGGATCAAAGTGTGTATTCGGAAAGGGTTATAAACCCCTTTCCGATCAGTTTATTCCGACCAGACCCCCTTATTCTGATCGTATTGATCGGAAAAGGGTTTTGAGTATTCCGACGGTGGAGTTTGGTAACATTCCGATTGGAATTATTCTGAGTATTCCGATTGCTTCATTTTGTAACACATTCCGACAGCAAGCATTCCAAGCATTCCGATCTGAACCTTGTTTTTGCTTATTCCGATTAGTGCATTTTTTTTAGTTATTCCGATTGAGAACTTTTGTGATATTCCGATTTGTGTTGCTTCAAGACATTCCGATCTGAACCATGTTTTGCTTATTCCGATTAGTTCCCATTCTCCAATTGGAATATATTCCGATTTGATGCTTTGTCCAGTATTCCGATCAGCTTACTTTCCGACCAATATTCCGATTAGAATTAAATTTATTGTTTTTGCAAAGTTTTCAAGTGTTAAGTTTTATTAGACGTTCAAGTATTCAAGCATTTATTTTTAAGCTCGTCCTTTTAGTTTAATCTTTTAAAGCTTTAATTTTACTCTTCGACACTTACTTATTCGTTATTAGTTAAAATTAGATGAAACAAAACAACCCTTTTTATTAACCAAGAACAAATCATTCCACTTAGAATCGTGATAAATTCGAGGAGATACCGAGACTTAATCTAGAACCCCATAGCAAACGCTTGTATCAATGAGGTTAAAGGCCATTGTAGAAAGTATTTATTTGGTGAACTTCATCCAATCCATGGTTAGGGCATCTCCTCAATAACTCTCTAAACTCCTCCCAAGCATCACTAAAGGTTTGACTAGTTTTTTTTTGAAAGCCTATAATTAAGTTCCTCAAAGCCGTGGTCTTAGATGGAGGAAAGAACTTGTTCAAGAACTTAGTAGTGAAACCATCCCATGTGGTGATACTATCGGGTGATTGTGTATCTAACCAATGCTTAGCCGGACCCTCTAGTGAAAATTGCACCAATATCAACTTAATGGCATCATGGGGAACTCCATTGTACTTAATGGTGTTGCAAAGAGCAAGAAATCTCTTAAGGTGATCATGAGGATTATCATTCTTGTTTCCATAAAAAGGTGTGTTTGAAACCAAGTTAATCATAGCCGTTTTTAGCTCAAATGAATTTGCGGGAACATCGGGTATCTTAATAGCATCGGCATATCCGTGAACATTGGATTGCAAACGTTCCATCAAAGAACGAGTATCAACTCCGGCCATGGCTTCTTGTTGTGGATGAATCAAAGCACGATTCTTGTGATCGGCTTGATGGACGGTGGTGTTCCTACTCTTTCTCTTTTTCTTCCTTTTTGGAGGAAGGGGTTGTACACCAATCGGTATTTGTGCACGCCCGCGAGTGATCATGCAACTCAATACGAGGAATGAGAGAGAAGCTCTCATGTGACTTTGAAGAGAAAAGGATTATCTCCTTCGAGTTTCAATATGAAATATCCACAAGAAAATAATAATATACGTATGTACTACTTGGGTGCAAGACCCCCAATGAAGCCTTCCTTCTTAGAATACTCACAAGTGAACGGGGGGTTAGGTGGCGCGAAGCACTTAAGTACCTATTGACCCTTAGATGGCATTTTATAACACATTGCCTTTCTATTCACTTAATTGTTTGTATTCTTCGAATTGTTGCTTATTTGAAGTATTTATCTATTCTTGCTTTATTTTGTTTGATCGATACACGTGTCAAGGAACGGAACGCCCCTCAACACGGTGTATTGCCTTGGCAATACTTATGGAGAATATGTGAATTGGTTGTTCTTATACGTATACGTATTTACTTAAAATAATATATGGAAAATATTTTGTATTTATGAGTTTTTAAGAGAAAATACTATATGTACATAAAAACCGAGAGAATCCAATAATATATATTTTTGGGTGCAATCTCTTAGGAAAAAGATTGCTTTTTGGATTTTATAATTTGTTTGGTCAATTCTTTAGGAAAAGATGTGTTTTCTTAACTTTTTAGTTTTTATGTATTTTTATATTTTTGATTTTTTATTGTTTTTTATTTATGATACGTAAAAATAACGTTCACTAGGTGAACGAATCCCAAAAGCCAATGAAAACCGTCAATCGATAGTCTCTCGTAAAGTCAAAGAACCGGCAGCGGCGCCATTTGAAATGTGTATAGTCGAAGTTCGTTTTCTCAGTTCTTAACATATTGAAAGTCCTAACAAAATCGAGTTTTTAATTGTTTTTGGTTGGTAAGGTATTTGGATATTCTATATCTAATTCAAACAAATCATTGCTAAAATGAAAAATAAAGCCTACTTATACGTAAAACAAAGTGCACAAACCAAGTATTTATTCAATTAAAATCACAAAATGTAAATTCTATAAAATATAAGGACTGAAAATGTAAATTCTATGAAAATTAAATGCCAAAAATACAAAGTCTAAAAGTCTAGGGACTATATATGCAAAATCAGTTAACCAAATGGACTAAATGTGAAATTACATCTAACAAAGTAACTAACTTTTAACTATTTGAAAACTGATTAACTAATTTTTAACAAACTTGAAAAGTAAAGGGACTGAATTATAACAAACTCTAAAGTTTAGGAAAGATTAGCCAAAATTTGTAACTGTTTAACAAAACAAGGACTAAAGTGCAATTTCTAAAACTTTTATAGGAAAAACGGGTTAAGGACTAGGATAAGCTCGTATAAGCTCGTTTCTCGACCAATTAAGCTCAAACAAGTTTCAAAACATTTAAAATTCTACTTTAGCTAGGCTTGAAAAAGGAAATAAGCTGAAACTCACTTAAACTCTAATAAGCAATTTCAAATAAGCTCAAAATAAGCTATCTAATAAGCTACACGTGCACAACTTGATTTTATTGAAGAAACTTGTTAAACAGCTCACAAGAAGAATGGGAAATCTTGTTTCAAAGAAAATGATCCATTAATAAGCTCTAAAACTGAAAATAAGCTAAAATGAGCTTATGTTGACTTTTGTTGACCAAAAATCCAAAAATCTGACTTCAAATCTTAACCAGGAACACTTTTTGAAGTGATTTGTGAAAGAAAATAAGCAAGTTTCTGAAGTGGATAAGCTAGTATGAGAAAACAGTCAAGCTATTTATCACAGGGAATTGAAAATGCTCAAGTGCTTAAACAAATGCTTATATCTAGCTTATTACTAGATACTGTATAATTTCCTGCTACACACTTAAACTACATATGTTGTGTGAGGGCTAGAAACAAATTTCACAAAAATCCATCAAGTAACAAAGAAATGGCAATGGATTGAAAATCAAGACTTTTCTGAAAACTAGTTTATCAAATCCGACCCAAACTTTTTATGATGCCATTTGCCTTTTTGACTAAAATATTGACTTGAAAACTTTGTAAACTAATTTGCTATGACTTACTGACTGAATGAAAGCTAGAATTAACCAACTAACAAGACTAGAACACAATTGAAATCATAATCCCAAACACAAGTTTATTGAACTTTTAAAACTTTTGTAAAGGAGATTTGAGTTAAAAGCTCAATTGATTGGAGACAGATATTAAGCCAAGTGTAATGACTGAAATGTGATGAAAAGAACCCAAGTTCAAGCTATGAAACAATCTTTTACTCTGAATGCAATATCAAGGTAATATGACTGATTTTAAGCACCTAGTGATGAAAATTAAGCTAGTGATTAAGTTATAAACTGCAAATAAGCTACCAATTCATTAACATCTACTCAGTAACACATTTGATCATACATTCAAACAATATTACACTAAGAATTTAGCATGCTTACAACAGTTTAGAGGAATCATAAATGCAGAAATCAAAAACCTTTTAGCTAAGGCCTCCTTTGGGGAGTAGAGTAGCGCTGAGCTATCTAGCTAGTGCTAAACCACCACCTTAGCACTAGTAACTACTAATCAACAACCAATCAACAGCTAATCAACCCTTAAACGCCATTAATGATCAGAAAACCTTCAATGCTTGAAAATGGATGATCAGAACTAAGAACTCAGCTACAAGATGAACTCAACAGCAACAATCTTCAACAAGCTTCTAATGATCACTCATGATCATTAGAAACAAAGCAATAACAATGGAGAATTAACAGTAGGTAAGCAATGGAAGAATTGGAGGGAAACTTGAATTTTATTGATTTTTAGTGAAAAGTGGTTACAAAGTTTGTTATAACTACCTAACAGACTCTCAAAAGGTTGTCAAGCTTTTGAGAGTTATTAACTACAACTGCTAACTAAATTGAGAGAGAGAACTAAAATCTAGTGTGTGTGTTAGCACACTAGCTAACTATGAACAAATGAGAGACTCTAGGCCTATTTATAGAATGAGAAAGTGAAGTAGTTGGGGAGAGTGATGTGTCCAATCCAATCATTTAGCTCCACGTGTCAAAATTCTGCTAATTGAAATTTGCAGGTGAAGAACTCAATTGGGGATTTTTGATTGAGTAGTTGTCATGTTAATTGAGTTGTTGGGTTGTATTCGTCTCTTGATTTTGATCAACTTTGATATTGATAACTTTTTCTGAAATTCATTCTCGCTCAATCCCGTTCCTGTAAATTTTTGTTGAAGAAGATGACACGTGGCAGGTTGTGGTTGGATGAGAGATCAGTACATGGATTATTATCCATTTTGGTGAAATATGATTGGCTGGTTAATGAGTAGGTGGATCACACTGTTGTGATTGGGTGATAAATGAATGGCGGCTGTGAGTGGGGTGATGTGGTGATCCGTGTCACCCTTTTCCTTGCTTCTCATTGGTCCACACCATTTCACATGGATTAAGCCTCAAAATACTTTGCAAAGTTGGCAGTTTTAACCCCTTGACTTGGCAGATTGCTAATTTGAGTTAGAATCTTCATTCCTTTGGCAAAAATGATCCTTCAACTTGCAATCTTGCTTCTTTTGACCCTTTGACTTAATTGACTTCATGGTTGACCATGTTTGACTTTGATCTTGACTATGGCAAATGTACACTTTTGGTCCTTCATCTTTGAAATGTTGTCAGGATAGGTCCTTTGTCTTCAAAGTCTTGTCACTCTTGATCCTTCTTTGTCTTTTTCATCCAATTAAGCTTGATTTTCTTCTTGTTTGCTTGAAATTGTGTCCTTCTTACCTATTTGATCACACACAAAGAACATACCACATAATACTGCTTTTATAGCACAAAAGTTAGGTAATTTCCTTGTGTTTTAGGGTGTTTTGTTGATTAATTGATATGAGTTTTTGCTCATATCAAGTCCATTATATAACTAAATTAGTGGAATCAAACATGAATACGACTGTCAACCTGAGGTTTTTCTTCAGTGTATCACAAATGAGAATGATATTCCAAACTTTGATTGGTGTTCGTATGTAGTTGAGTACCTAGTGAAAACAAATAGAAGTTGGGTCAGAACTTCCCATTTTCCAAGACCCATCATTGTTCTGTTAGTATGTTAATTAGTTTCGTAAATGTTTTTTTCATAATTTTGGTTACATGTGTCTAATATAAAACCTCGTTCATTGTTTATTCAACAGATTTTGTACGCGAACGCAATTAAACGGATGCCATAGGATGAGGTAGTTGACGGGCCTTTGGTCAACAAGTGGACATCTGATATGTTGTTCCAACTTCAGGATGACATGATTCAGCTTGAGGTAAACACCAAAAGTATACCTTATTCAAAAATTTTATATTTAGTTTCTGGTTTGGGTTGAAAATGTAAATTATTAGTGTATACGACTATAGTTTAATGGTGCACGTGTTTATTAGTTTTTGTTAATTGATGGTGTATCATGCAAATGTATCGACTATACCCTTTGAAAATTTTACTAGTTTAAAGAAATGTGTATGATTCTAGTTTACAGGGTGTTTGGGTTAAGTGTTTTAGTATTAATTTGAGTTAATGTATCGTTCGTGTTGTTTTTATATTTACTGATTCAGACGTTACATCATTGATGATTATATGTATATATGTACCAGCCAAAAGGTTTATTACGGGTACATTTTTTCTAGTTTAAGTAAATGTGTATTTTCTAGTTTAAAGGGTGTGTAGTTAACTGTTATGGTGTTAATTTGATTTGATTTAATGTATCAACACATATCATTTGTTTAATGTGAATTAAATAAAGGGTGTTTGGGATTAAAAAAGTATCTTCCAATTTTGACATCCTTATAGTGTAGCAGATATAGAATTTGTATAAGGTGCATCCCTTAAAGGATGTTTGGGTTTGATATATATTATCCTTAATGGGTGTTTCGGCTAACTAAAGTGTAGACGTGTAGTGACTGGTGTATGATGTATCAGCAATACCAGTTGTATATGTGCATTCCTTAAAGGGTGTTTGGGTTAACTATATCGTTTGTGTATAAGTATATTCTAAATGTATATGTACCTAGTCTAAAAGCTGTATGGGATAACTATTAATTTTGAATGTATAGATTTCTAGTATAATGAGTATTTTAGTTACTAATATAGTTATATTGTATTAGCTGGTTGTTTTTTAATTTTAAGTAATGTTGGCTGTAAAAATAGGTTGATACTTATAATATTGGTATACATCAAAATGGAAATCTTTTCATGTAGCTATGTCTGAATGGATGGTACATTTATTTTTTTAGAAGCGTAAGGACAAACTAGAGAAGAGTTACAAAATGGCGGCGAAGATTATAAAGGAAGGGGATGAATTGTTGGATGCTGCATTAGCTGAAAACCCGCATCATGCTGAACTGCTAGACATAAGAGATCCGAGGGAATGTTTGTTTGGTGCATGAAGCCGCTACGATTCACTAAAAGGTAATCCAAAAGATTATAATGAAGTCAAACTTGCATGCCGTGAAGAACATAAATCCCGTCCAGAAAATGAAAAATCGACTGGTGTAGGATCCATCACACCAAAAGCTGGTCCAAACAATGCATCTAGTTGCAAGTTAACAAAAGAATCGACTGATGAAGGAGCGAGCACACCAAAAGCTGGTCCGAACATGTCCTTGATATATGGAACAAGCATGTCCTTGATATATGCTGATATAGAGTCGATTGCGTATTTTGTGACTTGATATATGGAACAAGTACAACCATATATTGAGAATGTAGAAATATGATAATCTATGATCCTATCAAGAGGGTTGTTGTTTCTAGAGAGAGAAACTAGAGAGAGAAAGATGAGAAAAATATGTGTTTATTGAATAATAAAAATGACAACCAACACCCTCTCCATCAAAGGAGAGGGCTTATATACCCAAGTCCTTAGTGGACTTGGGCCTTCTAACCCATGGATAAGCCCATGGGCTAGGATAATAAAGTAAATATAGTAACTTACTAACTACGAGCTTACAACGTTTAATAATATTGTTGGAGTGATCGATACTTCTAATATACGTTAAAAACGTATTCCAACAATCTCCCCCTAAGGGAGGTCACTCCAAATTACAAAGTTCTAAACCTAGCATACTATACTAAGTCTTAGTTCTTGAGCTCGTAGTTGTTTCTCTTTTCTTCTTTTTCTTTTTCTGCTTGTGAATATGTTGTAATAATCTTTGAGCTTTGGCTTGCAACATGTTCTTTTGGCTTTGACTTGTCTTGTAACTTGAGTTCATCCTCACGTGCAGTCTTTGCCTTCTTGTGATATTTGCCTCTTTGTGACTTCATGTCCCACATACCTATCCTTTGTTGAATTATTGAAAGTCTCAGAGTTGATACAGCGGAAGACTTTTAGTTTAGACTTTCTTGAATTTTGTTGAAATATTTGATGCAGAAGGGTTTAGTATGTGAGAACGACTTCATCTGGTATCCCGTAACGCCACCGTCTTCAAATGCAGCAACATAATAAGACACGAATAAAATGGCTTTGACATTCTATTCTGATTCGGTAGCATTTTACCTCTGGTCGGTGAAGACCGTTGCACGATAACAAATATCGTACTTGTGACAGGTAGCTCTAATTAAAGATCTCCTTGACAAGATTTCGCGGGTAAACCCGTTCTCTTTATTCGACCGTCCAAAGTTGACTCCGAACATAAAGAGTGAATCACTTGGATAATAGATATCCTTATGATTGAAGCCGTCAATTCATGAACCTGGAACAAGTGTATTTCAATTAAGATTTTCACCATCGTTGCTTTCAAGTTGTCACGAGCTTGATTCTAATAGAATCTTGCTTGTCACCTACCGCAATGATGTTTGATGTTGAAACTGGAAGGATTTCCACTCTTCACTGTTAACACTAAAGAGTGCCACTCTGAGTGTTCTGGCAAGATCACTTGGATTTTACGTAGAGGCCCTAGAATAAGTTTAATCTCAATTAAGATTCGAACCATTGTTTCTTTCCAGTTATCACAAGATTAGTTCTTAAAGAGACGCACATGTCATCTACCATGAGCTTGTTTCATGTTGGCTCAAGCAGGATTTCCATCTTCATTGTAATACTTTCGTATTACTCAGATGTTCTGGCAATATTACAAGAATATGAGAGTTTGATGATCTCGTGGCTCTAGACTCAGTAGTGCATTTTGTTTTGGTGAGCGGAGGCTGGAGAGGATTGCCACCTTTTCAATATCAACTTATTCGGAGTGAATAAACCGATAGATAACATGTTGAGGTCCATGTCATTAAAACACATATCTTTTGAGAGATATTTGAGTTGGCTGGGAGGGGTTGTGCATCGCATCACTGGGTCCATGATACTTTGTCTTCAAGATGAGTTGACCCGATTTCTGCCTAAGTTGTAAGGAGGGCTTCTTTCTTTACACCCTTTATCTTTACATTTCTTTTTCATTCTTCAACCCCTTCAATGCTAACCAATACATCATCACTAGCACCTTGTTGTGATTGTTCCAGTGCTAGCATCAGTACATGGTCGGCATTCAGCTACGTTCACAATCCATTCTCCATCTTTCCTAAGGACTTCTATTTTCTAACTATGGAATTGTCCTTGGGAAGATTCCTCCAGTTCTAGAAGAATCATTAGACTAGAACCTAATCCTACCACCATTTTGTCACCACATCCGTCATGAGTTAAGTGTGTTGTGGGTAAGTATTCGTCTTCATGAAAATTCCTTAACATATACGAGCCTGACAAAGTCTCAAGGAATCTGCACCTATGGATTTTCCTGTCAAACATCAGATAATGATGCTAAAAATTGCTTTCCACGGTTGTCCAAGCCTAGAAGTATTAAACTTAGACAAGTTTGGAAATTCTTCATCATAGCCAAGTGACATAATCAAATCTATTATTTCTTTTGCGTCTGGAACAGGAGCATATTTTTTCCCTTTAGCTAACGAAGGGAATCCAAAGATTTCGCGAAACTGATTAAGAGAAAATTCCTTCTTCTCACGATTGATGTCGAAAGAAAACTTTGTGTTTGTGATGGCTTTGATGGATGACCAAAACTCATGCATGTAAATTTCGGGTACACTTGCTGAAATCCGTAGTGCAGATTTGATCGGTGTGAGATCAAGGATTTCGATAGCAATTCTGAATATCGCTTGTGATGGAACGAAGCCTTCTTTCAAACTTTGATTATTGGGGGGTGATTGGAAGACAGTTCTCTTCTGGTACGAGTGCATTGCCAAGTTGAATTTGTTGTTCTTGAGTGCGAGACATGATAGCTGCTAAGACAAAACATACATGTTGATACACAAGAGAGATATATCATACTGTATAAACCTTAAAAGCATCATAGTTCATTGTCCTTAAAACATAGCAACTAGCACTTGAAATACCATACAATCATTACCCAAAATAATCATCAAGTTGAAATTCATGCAAATCAGAATCCTAAACAAGCATTTCAATAAAAAAATCCAAATAATGAAGCATAAGTCGGAATACATCATTCCAAACCTAAGTCAGAATATATCATTTCCAATATAAGTTGGAATACAACATTTCTAACCTTATTCGGAATACATTATTTCCAACATAATTCGGAATATATCATTTTCAACATAAGTCGGAATACAACATTTTCTAACCTTATCCAGAATACATTATTTCAACATAATTCGGAATACAACATTTCTAACCTTATTCGGAATAAATTATTTCCAACATAATTCGGAATAAAACATTTCTAACCTTATCTAGAATTCATTATGTTCAACATAAGTCGGAATACAACTTTTCAAACCTAAGTCGGAATATGTCATTTCCAACATAGCCGGAAAACAAAATTTCCAACCTTATCCGGAATCCATGTTACCAACCTAAGTCGAAATCTAACTGTTTGTTTGTTTAATTCAGAATCCGTTTGATTTTGATATGGTACATCACCACACAAACACTTTGCTTCCTAAAAAAATTTTGTTAGATTTAAAGCAATCTAAACGATTAGCCTATGTTCTAATACCTCTCCGTAGCAAAACCTACCTATTCTATCAGCTATTCGAACCAATTAAAGCCAAAAACCCTAATTTGACATTTGGGGATCTACAAATTAAGAGAAGAAACGAAGGAATGAATAAATCAGGTTTACCTTAGGTGTTAGGAACGAACAAATCAAACTCGTGGTTGTAGAGTCTTTAACAATGGCGGCAAGTGATGGTATTTTTGTGTGTGTGAAACAATGAGACGAAAAGAGGGAGAAGGGGGCGGGGTCAAGCCATTTCACCTAAGTCAATATTTTTAATATTTACACTTTTGGCCCACCTTTTTCTTACGGTTTGTCATATTAGTTAAAGCCTATTTTAGTTTACCGTTTATTAAAGGAAGACTTAACATTCGTTGTTACTTAAATATTCGTTTAACTATTTTTTACACACAGCCAATCATCGCACTTGAATTAGTCTGCCTAAAATCTATTTATCTCTACAATCCAATTAAGAGCACGAGAAACAGTTTATAGCAAACCCAAAAAAATCCACAAACTTGACAACCTCATGACGAACAACATTTAACCGTATATTTGTCTGAAAAGATTCTTGAAGACGATATATTGATGACAAAAATGATTTGATATTTTCTCCCCCTTAAACACTGACCCGTTTTCTATTTAAAGAGTTGTAGTCGTTGTTTAAGGAGTCTAATACGAATGAAAGCATTTTCCATTTAATGATTTAAAAGAACAATTTTGGTGGCAATAAGATTTCTCTTATTTAAACAACATAAGTGCATTAAAGCGTACACAAATCTGTGTTAGATCAAGTTATAAAGTAAACTTGATCCCTTGTGTGGTTTTAAAGTAAACCATACCCGAGAAAAATAATTCCCGTTGTGAGCCATCGTTTTTGAAAGAAATACGTGACTTTAATACGAAAAGCGGGTTGTAATCAGAAATAACTACAAGCCATGTGGGCATGTTTTAAAAGATGTACAACTTTCATACGGACTCTATTTTTGGCGCAGTGTCAATTTTAATCGACATTTCTAAGGCCGTAAATATTACCGTACTAAAAGACATGCCCGATTTAAAATGAAAACTATTTTTAGATTTTCTTGATTTTATATTTTTTTTATGGTTTTTGTATGTTTTATATTTTTGTATTTTTATTTTGATGGTTTATATATATACGATAATATACAAGATCACGATAAAAGGATACTCTAGAATAGTTTACCACCACTATTATGCAGATTCTTCTGCCAACTCCTTAAGTGTTGTCGGTGAGAATGATTTCATACCCAGCTTTTTGATCAAAAACTCGATACGTTCTCGATCTAAGGCCTTTGTGAATATATCCGGCAACTGATACTCAGTGTTGACAAAATATAGCTCGATTACACCATTTTCCACTTGTTCTTTGATAAAATGGTAGTATGCTTGCCCTGGAGTGTTGAACATAGTTGCAACAAAGGGCAATGGCGCTTTTGTTGTCACAGTACATCGGAATTTTGTTGAATCCAAGACCGTAGTCAGTTAATTGTGATCTCATCCAAAGAAATTGAGCACAACAACAGGACATAGCAATGTATTCAGCCTTTGTACTTGATATCGCAGCGCTTCTCTGCCTTTAGGATGCCCAACTAATCAGTCTGTCCCCAAGAAGTTACACACTGCCAGAAGTGCTACGTCTAGTATCTTGACACCCAACATAATCCGCATCTGCATATGATATTAGTGCAATAGAGGAATCCTTTGGATACCACATACCGATGAAGTGTTCCTTTAAGATACCCAAAGATCCTTTTCACAACATGTAAATGCTTTTCGGTAGGCCGAGCCTGATACCGGGCACACATGCATGTAGCAAATTGCAAATCAGGCCTGCTAGCAGTCAGATAGAGAAGGGTGCCGATCATTCCACGATAAAGTTTAGGATCGACAGCAATCCCATCCCTATCCTCATTCAACTTGGATCTCTCCACCATTGGAGTATCCACGGGGTCATAGTTTTCAAAGTGATACTTTTTCAAAGATTCAAGAGAATATTTAGACTGATTAATGAAGAAGCCTCTGGGATTTTGAGAAATTTGTAACCCTAAGAAAAATGATATTTTTCCCATCATTGACATCTTAAAACGTGTGGACATTATTTTCTCAAAATGGTCAGAGAGTATTTGAGTAGTGGCAACAAATATTATATCATCAGCATAAATTTGTACCAGTATCATGTCGTTGTCCTCCTTGAGAATGAACAATGTTGGGTCCACTTTGCCTTTGGAGAAGCCTTCCGAGATCAGATAAGACGATAAGAGATCGTACCACGCGCGTGGAGCTTGTTTCAACCCATAATGAGCCTTCTTAAGCTTGTACACATGATTAGGATACTTCGGGTTGACAAATCCACTCGGTTGACTAACATAGACTTCTTCCATTAATTCACTGTTGAGAAATGTCGTTTTTACATCCATTCGGTAGACGATCATATTCATATGAGCAACATAAGCAAGGAATAGTCTAATCACCTCTAATCTAGCAACAGGAGCAAAGGATTCTTCAAAGTCAATACCCAATGCTTGTTAGTAACCTCTCGCAACCAATCTAGCCTTGTTCTTTAACACACCACCCAACTCATCGAGCTTAACCTTAAAAACCCACAACAGAGTAAGAATATCGACTTTGTCGGGTAGAGGAACTAATTCCCATACTTCAAGTCGCTGAAATTCATTAAGTTCTTCTTGCATGGATTCAATCCAAGATGATTGTGTCGTGGCTTGTTGCCAAGTTTAAGGTTCCTTCTCGCAGAGAAACGCATCAAAGAAGCAATATAATGCGTGCTCTTGTATTTGATGACGTGTCAATACTGGTCAATCGATGTCACCAATAATATTGCGGATTGGGTGATCCTTTGTCCATTTGGTGTTATGATTTTCAATCCGTGGTGGTCTAGAGTAAACGATTGCAGGAGCTTCCTCTGAGGTAGACCCACCGTTAGGGTTTTCGGGTATTTGTGAACCAAAGAATGGAAGCTCTTGTAGGTGAGCAATTTCTAAATCGTGATCATAGTAACTCTCTTCAACGTCATTAGGAATGAGTGGGGGTGTTGATTCGGGTGTAGATTGAGAATTGTTAGGGGATGGTGCATCTGGTTCAATAGTAACTGTAGATGTATCTGATTGATTTCCATTATCTTGAGGAACAACTTCGGGAATCAGAGCTACTACTGCAGGTGCTGGAGAATCATCACTTGGAGGATTAAATAATTCATCAAATATAGGTTAAAATAACTCATCCCACTCGAGCCTTTTAGGTGGTGTAAATGATGGAGAAGAAGGATTGTTGGGAGTTAATCCGGAGCTGATAGTACCGGTTCCCATCTCATGAAGTGCGGGTTCAGAGTTGTGTTGCTCAGAAGCCATCGCTGTCAGCTCATCAAAATCAGCATCCAAAGTTTCTACTATCTTGCCAAGACGACGGTTATAAATTCGGTAAGCTTTATTTGCGGGTGAGTAACCAATGAAGATTCCAATATCAGCCTTCGGTTGAAGTTTGCCCAAATTCTCACTATTAGTATTTAGATAGCACAGAGCACCAAACACATGAAGATATGAAATATCTGGTTTGTGTCCATGAAGTAGCTCATATGGATTTTTTCCATGGCGCTTACGAATTATGGAGCGGTTTTAGGTATAACATGTGGTTGCCACTGCTTCAGCTCATAAGAATAAAGGAGCATTCGCATAACTCAACATAGTTCTAGCAGCTTCCATAAGTGTACGGTTACGTCTTTCCACGACACCGTTTTGTTGTGGAGTACGAGCAACTGAAGTTTCATGTGAAATACCGACCTCTTCGTAATAGTCTCGTAGAATCTGATTAACGAACTCAGTTCCATTATCAGTTCGAATGCGGCGAATAGTAGCATTAAGACGCACTTGGATCATCTTAATAAAAGTAATAATATATGCTGGTGCTTTATCCTTGGTTGCTAAGAACTTAACTCATGTAAACCTTGAGAAATCATCCACTATGACGAGAATGTATTTTTGACCACTCACACTAGCCGTACGCATTGTCCTGCAAAGATCCATGTGCAAAAGATACAGTGGTTCTTGGTTGGTGTCTTCAGCTTTAGGTTTGTATGATTTCTTGGTGCTTTTCCCCAAAGAACAAGCGGAACATAAATGATCCTTGTCGAACTTATGTTTTGGAAGACCACGAACAAGCTCGTTTTTAGCCAAATGGTTAATAGCATCAAAGTTAAGATGAGATAACCGACGATGCTAAAACCATGACTTGGTCTTAGATGCCTTGGAGAGAAGGCATACATGAGAGGCGGCCATCATGTTTTGAATGGACAGTGTATAGAGATTATCCCCTCGAGAACCTTTTAACAAATCCTTTCCTACAAGATCACAAATGAAACAAGTATGTTGTCGAAAGCAACCTCAAGGTTTGAATCGTAAAATTGTCCCACTGAGAATAAGTTGTGACCAAGTCCTTCCACGTAATACACCCTAGAAATAGTAACATTTCCAATTTGATATTCACCATAACCCATGATCTTCGCAATATGGTCGTTGCCAAATTTAACCGTTCCAAGAAACTTGTTGACGAAATTTTTGAGCATCGAGCGATGTCCGGTCATATGCTTTGAGCATCCAGAGTCCAAGTAGTAGAGGATGATATGGACCACCTGAAAATATCACTAGACGAAGACAATGTATCGGGATCTAATTGTTTCTCTGTGTTAGCAGGTACATATATATTTATCTTAGATTTGCTATCAGAAGAATTCTTAGGCTTCCAAATTTTCTTCCTAGATACCGGCTTAGATTTTAGTTGTCCAAGATCCTGAGGTACTTCTTCACTGGTAGGCACAATAGTGGGGGAAGACCTAGTTAAAGGGCGCTTTTTCCATTTTTTAGTGTTAGTGTTCCTATTTAAAGAACGCTGAGACCTAACTTCCGTGGATGTGATCCTAGTTAAAGGGCACATAGTTCCATTTACAGTAAAGGTCCTACCAATGGGTTTCCATTGCCAACCAACTTGGGTGAATTTCTTCCCCGTTGGAGTCCATTCAAGACATAAATTATGACGCTGAGAAAACATGCATTCATTACAATTCCAATATCTCAAATTAGAATTCACATTTTTCTTAGGCCGCTGCACAAGCGCAGGGCCTTTAGTCTTAGCTACATGATTCTTTTTATTTAAATTTGAAATAGCATTCCTATGATGAACTTCTAATTTCTTTTTCGCAGTCCTACTAGTGGAAGGCTTGATCATAACTTTCTTGTCTTGAGATCCTTTAGCCTTAGTAGAGACATTACTCCTGTAGAAGCAAAGGGAACATTAGTGACAGATTTTGATTTAGCCTTGATGGGTGTGTTTAAAATAGGTTTAGCTCCTGGGGTCTTATTGAATAGAGTCATGGCAATGGTAGGGGTTTGTTGTTTAGGTGGTGCAGAACCCGGTTGTCCTATGTAAGTCAAATGCTCTAAGCATTGTTGTACCTTCTCAATGTAAGCATGAGCAGAGTAATAGTGACTATTTGAGGGATCTAGTTCATAAAGATCATCGACAACATCCCTAGCAAGATCCGCGTGCTTAATTGCATGTTGCATATAGAGCTTATATGATAGGGGATTGTTCTTATGGTACGAGATCTTAGTGATCACCACCTTTTTGGTTTTTGGAGCACTAGATGTCGGGGCAGAGATTGTAGCTGGATTATCAACAACTTCTTGTCCTTTGAGTTGAAGTGTCTCCTTTAATTCAACCAAAACCATGTTTTTGTCTACGAGTTGAATATTTAAGTAAGATATTTCTTCACACTTATGGTTCAGTTGGTCAGCAAGTGACTTTTGCTCTGCTGTATTAATAGCGAATCGTTCTTCTAATGAACCATAAATTTGTGAAAACCCCTGCTTTACTTTATCAAACTCCCCTAGCATAGAAGTAATTCTATCTTCTAGGGCATGATTTTTAATCTCTACAGCCTCTAGTTCCAATTTCTCTGCTAATGATTCTCTCTTAAGTCTCATGATTTCTTCCTCTAATGCCTGAACCACCTGAATCATCTTGTCACTAGTCTCAACGGTGTTTTCACAATCATTTGTTTTTTAAAGAGTTTCATTTTTAGATTTTTTTTCAATTTCAGGAGATATTCAATGTTGTTAAAGCTCATCAAAACGTTTTGAAAGTGATTTATAAGAATCTTGAATCTTTAAAAATTTAGCGTTAGATTCGTGACAAGAATGATTATCTATATTATTCACAGGTTCAACAATATTCACACAGAGGTCATGCACATCATCACATTTATACATAACAGATGTAATCTCAATAGCACATTTAATAGTTGCAACTTGCATCACATCGATAGACACCACTTGTTCCAAGAATCGGTCATATTCGGACAAAATCTTTTCTTTCTCAATTAAATGTTGCTCATAAGCATCATCCATTTCATGGAAAACTTTTTGAACTTCAGCCATTTCAAAATTGAGATTGTCCCCGAGATCTAGAAATCCCTCTTTAAGATTGTGTACAAACGGAACGATCTCTTTCTCAAACACCGATTTCATGTGTTCGAAAGCCCATTCTCCAACGGTTTGAGCCGTTGGAGTCGTACATTCCTTAATGACCTTGTCGAATCCGGTAAAGTATCCTCTAATCTCTTTCAAGCTTAGAAATACTGTACTTATCGGTGGAAGACCCTTTGGAATTTCCTTAGGTTCATTCGGGTTGACAAGTGTAGGAAATATACTAAGGCTTTCTCTAGTAGACATGTAAATTGGTGTATGGATAAATTCCCTTTGTATGTTGAAGTGAGTTATAAAATCCGTTTTTGCATACTCTTGATTACGTTGATCATAATCATAATGAGGATAGGATCATAATCATAATGAGGATATTCTAAAAGCAGTTTTGACCGATTCTCGTCAAATGATGATATATACTCAGAGTCATTCGAATTACCAATCGGGTCTAAGACCAAACTTAGCTTTGTTGCATCATAAAGTCGCGGGTTGTGGTTAATAGCTTGCTTTGCATAAATCGGGTTAGGTGGCAGGTCTGTTAGACGTGATAGAGTAAATTCCTTAAAAGATGAATGAAACAAGTGTACTAGATGTGAAGTGGAGTATTGTTTTAAAAGCAAAACTTCAGTCTTTTTAATTTTCTCAGACGCGTTAATTTCCGTTTCAACCCTTTTAGACTCGAGAGTTTTGAAATCCGTTAGAAGTTTTTGAAAATTTGTAACGACTGACTCTTTTGAAAGAATTGCTCTTAAACTTTCAGTTTCTAGAAAATTATCCATTTGGACTTTCCAAAACCTATCAAACTCTGGATTGGTTAAGGTATTGGTCAACGGAGTTAATTCCAAGGTTTGAACCTTTTCCTTATACAAAGCAAGCTCGGCAGATAATGTCTGATTAACATTGAGGGTTTCAAGGACCACATTCTTCATTTGGCCAAGCATAGATGCCGACACCATAACCAAATCTTTTCTAGCAAACGAATTTTTAGACGTAATAGCTCCCGGTTGTGTTTCACTCAAAGTCTAGGGACTTGCATTGATATTGCTATCATTGTTTGTCTCCTCGTTTGAATTACTAACCACCGGAGGCTGTTCCGGATACTCAGACACTTGCTCAACTTGATAAGGTACAATACTAGTATCAGTGGCAGTATTTGGTACCTCAAATATTGTATCAGCCCTATAAAGTGAAAGATTTTCCATGAGAGCTGCCTTGGCGGTATGGAGGTCATCACAGTCTGAATCATATGTATCAAGATCATCGCATTGATATGTTGCATTGTTGGTAGAAGTTGCTGTGAGTCCTTCAGTATCCGCAACTCCTAGATCTGCTAGAAATTCTAACTCCTCTTCATCGATTTCTCGACCTTGTGCTTGAGCATTAACCAAGTAAATCTTTTCCTAAAACCAGGTACCATCCCTCTTCCTCTTTGGCTGCTTACACTCCCGAGCCATGTGTCCTTCCCCTTTGCAGTTATAGCAGATGATCATCTTCACTTTGCCAATATTGTTTCCTCTTGGAGCAGTGTTGAATGGGCGTGCAACAGTATTGGATGAGCTTGGTCTCCCCTGAATAGGTTGCACAGTAACTCTACCATCTTGAATTGTTTCTTGTTGACGAGAGTTAGAAGAAGTTTAATAAGTATGAAAACACTTATCCTTTTACCACCTATTTCCAATAATAACAAGACCAAAACGTGTATTTTATGTCGTAAAAGTCGGAATTATGCGTGGTTTATGTTTTTATTGTGTTTTAGGACCAAAAGATTAAAAAGGAAGAAAACACGGGCTTTCACGGGCTTTTATCAAAGAAAATGGGAAAAGACGAAGTCAAAAGATCAAGAGTGTAAAAAGAACGGAAGTCCAAGGCCTATTCTGAAGATTTATCGAAGAAAAAGTCTAAAAGAAGGAAGTTTAAATAAGTCGAAGAACTCAAGTCTAAATTAAAGAAGAAAACTAACAAGACAAGTTCAAATCCCGAGACGACGTCGAGAAAAGACAAAGAATTAAATCGAGTCGAGAAGATGTGAAGAAAGAAAGAAAGAAGAGGGCGGTTAGCTTTTAGTTTTAGTTTTCATTTTTCACTTTTCTTTCTAGTTTTTAGAGAGAGAAAGTTCTCCACTTTCTCTCACTAAGTTTTCATCTTTCTTTCTTTTAATCTTTCAAGATTAAACATTTGTGTATTGTTGATTTCATTAATCAAGTTCTAGTTAAGCTTTTAATCTTTCATCTCATTCTACCTTTCTTGATTTTAGTTAACTTTTGGTGCAAAATACATTTGATCCGTGTTGTTCTTAATGTTTTTGTGCTTAAAAAGTTAATCTTTTTGTTCCTACATAAGCTTTCATTCGATTAAGCTTTAAGATTCTTGTGCTTATTGGCTTATTTACATGTTTAGCTTATTTACTTTTTAAAAGTTTTCTTTAAAAGTTTATATTTTTATTGTTTGATTTAAAAGTTTGCTTATTTTGAGTTAGTAAAAGTTGTTATTAGTGCTTATTTAATCCGTTTCATATTAGATTCGTTTAAGTTTTGGTGTGAGCTTATCATTATAGCTTATTACTAGCTTAATTTCGAATTCCACATAAATCGGAAAGGGTCTAAACCCCTTTCCGGTCGCTTCATTCCGACCAGCACCCACTCCCTTATTCCGATCACATAGATCGGAAAAGGGTTTCTGATTTTCCGATTGCACCCCCCTATTCCGATCACCTAATCGGAATAGGGTTTTAGACTTTCCGATTGTGGGTTGGTTTTGTGACATATTCTGATTGCTTCCTTTCTCGTTATTCCGATTGGTTTCGTTTTCTAATATTCCGATTAGGTGTCTACTAATATTCCGATTGCCTCATTTTTTCTCTATTCCGATTGGTGCTTTCCGATTGCATTATTCCGCCGAAGGAATTGTTGCACATTCCGATCAGTTACCTTTTTTTATGCTATTTTGATTAATGCTTTGTCCAACTTTCCGATTGCAGCCATATTCCGATCAAGGGTCTATTCCGATCATCATATTCCGACGGGGTTCCGACGGACTTAATTTCTTGTTTTTGGCAAAATTTTCAAGTGTTAGATTTATTAAGTGTTCAAATATTTTTCTAATCTTTTCTTTAAGTTTTCAAGCATTTATTTTTAACTCGTTATTTTTAGTTTAATCTTTAAACTTCTACTTTACTCAACGACACTTACTTATTTGCTATTAGTTTAAAATAGATAATCAACCAAACCATTCTCTTGTTCACCAAAAGACAATTGAGTCGCACTTTAGACTGGAAATCAATTCGAAAAGACTTGGGAATACGAATTTTGATACGAGGTGTAAAAACCGAGTATATTAAATGGCGCCGCTGCCGGCTCTTTTCGTTAAGATTAACGGTTTCTAGTGAGAGACGCATTGAATTTCGGGATCCGTTCTTTGAACGTTATTTTCCTTGCTTCAAAAATTTCAAAATCCATAAAAAAATATAAAATTCTTCAAAAATACAAAAACATTGAAAAATCATAAAAAGCAATTCTTTTCCAAAGGTTTTGCACCAAAAAAATTATATAGATATTCTCTCTGTGCATATTTTTCTTCTGCAGGTGTATGCGTACTAGATCTTCGAACTATTCTGAGCCCGAGACTCGTGAAGATCTAGATATGGCTGGTGTTAATAACAACAATAATAACCCACCTCTACCCAATTTGAATAATAATAACAACAACAGCAATGTCCCCCTACCTGATTTACGAACAATGGAGGAATTGTGTCAACCCACCATGAACGGACGCGGAGGCCCGATTGCGTCGATGCACGTCACGGCTCAGGAGTTTTCGTTGAAGCATCACATGATCCAACAAGTGCAAACTAACCCATTTCGCGGAATTCCGGATGATGATGCCAACAAACACCTCGACAAATTCATTACCATCACCCAAAGCATGAAGTCGCCCGGTGTTTCTATGGATGACCTTCGCCTTCAACTATTTCCCCACTCACTTTCTCACCATGCCGAAAAATGGTTTGACCGTCTCCCAAAGAATTCTATTCATACTTGGAATGACATGACTCAACGCTTTTTGTCGCGCTACTTTCCATCATCCATGGTCACAAGCCTTCGTAACCAAATTAGTGGATTCAGGCAAGACAATGATGAATCGCTCTTTGATGCTTGGGAACGATACAATGATTTGATCGACCGCTGTCCAAATCACAACATGCTCCCCGTTACTCTTATTGATACTTTCTACAATGGTCTCACTTTTCGTGATCGTGACATGATCGATGCCGCCGTCGGTGGTACTTTCATGAAAAGAAGACCGGAGGATTTTAGAGAGTTGATTGAAAACATGACTACTCACCCCAAGAATTGGGATTCGTCCGCATCCTCAAGATCTAACTCAAGAGTCAATGTTTCTTCTACTACTTCCAATCCCGAGATAACCGAACTTACCCAACAAATCGCAGAGATGAACAAGAATTTCATGACCATGGCCACAAACCACTTTCAACAAGCTAAAGCCGTTGCTATTTCTTGTGACACATGTGGTGGTCCTCATTCTTACAATGATTGTCCTTCTACCCAAGGCAATTTTTCTGAAAACGTTGACGCGGCATATGGTACTTATCCCACGGGAGGCTATCAAGCTCGTCCTCAAGGAGATCGTAGCTTGCTAAGTTATCGTTCAAACAACTATCTTGCTCCACCCGGTTTCCCTCCTCCAAACCAAAACCAACAACAAAGCTATAACCGAAACAACCAATCCCAACCTCGTGCTAACAATCAATATCAATCCCAAAGAAACCCATACCCACCTCAAGGAAATTCTCAAGCTTACCAAGCTCCACCTCTCAATCAACCGATGGCATTAAATCCAGACGTCAAGACGTTCATGAAGACTAAAAGAGAGATGGTGACGAATCTTTAAAGTCAATTCGTCAACTTGAAGGGAGAAATGGCGAAACAAGGGAACGATATTCGAGCCGAGCTAAGGAATGACATGGCAAAACAAAGCAATGAGATTCGTGCAGACATGAGAGACTCTTTTAGCACTCAAGCGCTTAACATACGTGATATGATCGGTTCGCTCTTCCAAGGTAATCAACCCTCTTCTTCGGGTAGTCTTCCGAGTAACACCGTTGCGAATCCAAGAGGGGAGATGAAAGCAATCACCACTCGTAGTGGAAAAGGTTATACGGAACCCGAGCTTCCTACACCTCCACCCGTGATTGTGAACAAGGAAAAAGAGCAACTTTCCTCACCTCCTTTGCCTTCTACACCCATTTCCCCACCACCCGTGGTTGTGAGTGATCCTACTCCCCTAAAGCCTTCTTCTTCATCCAATATACCTTATCCTTCAAAGTTGAGGAAAGAGAAGCAAAAGAGCAAGGATGATATTCAAGTTTGAAACTTTCTCAAAATGTTTAAACAATTGAATTTTAACATCTCCTTTGCCGAGGCTCTCGCTCACATGCCCAAATACGCGAAAATGTTTAAAGATCTTCTAAGTGATAAGGAGAAGCTTCTTGACATTGCTCAGACCCAACTTAATGAGAATTGCTCCGCCGTTCTCTTAAGGAAATTGCCCACCAAACTTGGTGATCCGGGTCGCTTCTTGATTCCTTGCAACTTCCCGGGAGTAGAGAATTGCATGGCCCTAGCCGATCTAGGTGCCAGTATAAACTTAATGCCTTTAAGTGTTTGGAAGCAATTATCTCTCCCCGAGCTAGTCCCCACCAAAATGACCTTGGAATTAGCTAACCGTACGGTTGCTTATCCAGTGGGGATAGCCGAAGACGTTTTCGTTGGCGTTGAAAAATTCACCTTCCCGGCGGATTTTGTCGTCGTTGACTACGAGATGGATCCTCGTGTTCCATTAATAGTTGGACGTCCCTTCTTGAGGACCGGTCGCACTCTCATTGATGTAGCCGCGGGCGAAATAATCATGAGAGTTGGTGACGATAAAATTGTCTTCAACATGGGTAAGATTTCTAAGCAACCTTATTCATATGAGAGTGTTAATGCTATTGATGTTCTCGATGAGGCTTGTGAAGAACATTTTCATGATGCTTGCAAAAGTACTTCCTCTTCTCTACCCAATGTTGAGACCGTTGCCTCAATTGCTCCGTCATTGACTCCTTTTGGAGAAAGTGACTTGGATGATTTCGAAGCTAGCTTGGGTCCTCTCGATATTAAGTATGATGATTCTTCCACTGATTGGGATGAAGACATTCGTACTATTGAGAGACTTCTCAATGAAGACCCGTTTTCTCCTCCTTCTCCTAAAGAGGTGACTAATGATGATCCATCGTTAGTTTCACCATCTATTGAGGATCCTCCTACTCTTGAGCTCAAGGACCTACCTCCTCATCTTGAGTAAGTTTTCCTTGAAGACAACGAGAAGTTACCGGTCATCATCGCAAAGGACCTGAAAGAAGAAGAAAAATCCCGCCTTATCGTCGTGTTGAAGAAGCATAAAAGATCTATCGCATGGAAAATCTCCGATATTCATGGAGGACGACTTTAAGCCCACAATTCAAAGCCAACGAAGGGTGAATCCTAAAATCATGAAGTCATCTAAAAAGAGGTTATTAAACTTCTTGATGCGGGTATGATTTACCTTATTTCGGATTCACCATGGGTTAGTCCAGTCCATTGTGTGCCTAAGAAAGGCGGCATCACCGTTGTGCCCAATGCAAACAACGAGTTGATTCCTACACGTCTCGTTACTGGGTGGAGAGTTTGTATAGACTACCGCAAACTCAATGATGCCACGAGAAAGGATCATTTCCCTCTTCCTTTTATGGACCAAATGCTTGAACGTTTAGCGGGTAATGAATATTACTGCTTTCTTGATGGTTTCTCGGGTTATTTCCAAATACCCATCGATCCCCAAGATCAAGAGAAGACAACATTCACTTGTCCTTATGACACATTTGCTTACAAAAGAATGCCTTTTGGCTTATGCAATGCCCCCGGGACTTTCCAAAGGTGCATGTTAGCTATCTTCCATGACATGGTTGAGCAAACCATGGAAGTCTTCATGGATGATTTCTCGGTCTTCGGGGATTCCTTATCTTCTTGCCTTGCCAATTTGGAACGTATGCTTAAGCGGTGCGAAGACACTCGCCTTGTTCTGAATTGGGAAAAATGCCATTTTATGGTAAAAGAAGGCATTGTGCTAGGACACAAAATCTCTAAAGCCGGTCTTGAAGTCGAACGTGCTAAAGTAGATGTCATAGCCAAATTACCTCCACCTTCAACCGTGAAGGGTGTGAGAAGTTTTCTGGGTCATGCGGGCTTCTATTGTCGATTCATTCAGGATTTCTCTAAACTTGCTCGCCCGATGACCCACCTCTTGGAAAAAGATACTCCTTTTATCTTTTCTAAAGAGTGTACCGAAGCCTTCAATCTTCTTAAGGATAAGCTAACTAAGGCACCGGTCTTGCTTACCCCTAATTAGGAGTTACCCTCTGAGTTGATGTGCGATGCTAGCGACTTTGCTATTGGTGCGGTTTTGGGACAAAGAGTGAATAAACACTTCCAACCAATCCATTATGCTAGCAAGACAATGACGGGGGCTCAATTGCATTATACGACAACCGAAAAAGAGCTTTTAGCTGTTGTCTATGCTTTTGAAAAATTCCGCCCCTATCTTGTTTTATCCACCACCATCGTATACACGGACCATTCCGCGTTGAAGTACTTGATGACTAAGCACGACTCTAAGCCAAGACTTCTTCGCTGGGTTTTACTCCTTCAAGAATTCAACATTGAAATTCGCGACAAGAAGGGCGCCGAAAACCTAGCCGCGGATCATCTGAGTAGACTTGAGGATCCATATCAAGGGGATCATCTGAACAAAGAGATCAATGACTCGTTTCCCCTTGAGACCTTAATGTCTATTAATCTCAATCTTTATGACACCCCGTGGTTTGTAGACATTACAAACTACTTAGCGGGTGGTGTTCTCATCAAAGGGTTAACATCCCAACAAAAGAAGAAGTTCTTGAATGATGTTAAGACTTACTTTTGGGATGACCCTTTTCTATTCAAACAATGTGCTGATTTGATCATTCGTCGATGTGTTGATGGACCAGCAGCTTTGTAAATCCTTGTTGCTTGCCATAAAGGACCCACCGGTGGTCACTTTGGTCCCAACTACACCGCTAAGAAAGTGTTTGACTCTGGATTCTATTGGCCCACCATTTATCGTGACGCTCACGAAATGGTTAAGCATTGTGATGCTTGCCAACGCCAAGGCAAGATCACACATAAAGATGAGATGCCTCAAAATTTCATACAAGAATGTGAAATCTTTGACGTATGGGGCGTCGACTTTATGGGGCCATTTCCATCCTCCAAAGGGAACAAGTACATCCTCGTAGCCGTTGACTACGTTTCCAAATGGGTTGAAGCCAAGTCTCTCCCTACGAACAATGCGAGGGTGGTTGTGAACTTTTTAAAGCAGCTGTTTGCTCGATTCGGCGTTCCTCATGCTATTATCAGTGACCACGGGACTCATTTTTGCAATGATCAATTTGCAAGAGTCATGGCTAAGTATGGTGTCAATCACCGTCTTTCCACCGCCTATCATCCCCAAACCAATGGGCAAGCCGAGATATCCAACCGTGGATTGAAGAGAATTTTGGAGCGTACCGTGGGAGAGCATCGTGCCGCATGGGCCGATAAGTTAGATGATGCTCTGTGGGCTTTCCGTACTGCTTATAAGACCCTGATCGGTTGTACACCTTATCGTCTTGTGTTCGGGAAAGCATGCCACCTCCCCATCGAGCTGGAACATAAGGCGCACTGGGCCTTGAAGTGGGCTAACTTCGACATCAACAAAGCCGGTGATCTTCGCAAGATTCAACTCAACGAGCTCCACGAACTGAGGAATGAAGCTTACGAGAACTCACTCATCTACAAGGAGAAGACCAAGATCATTCATGACGCAAGGATTAAGAACCGAGAGTTCCACGTTGGTGATCAAGTCTTACTTTTTAACTCTCGGTTGAAGATCTTCTCTGGCAAGTTGAAGAGCCGCTGGTCTGGTCCATTCACCGTCGCCAAAGTCTTTCCATATGGGACCATTGAGCTTTCTCAGCCAAATGGGCCCAAATTCAAGGTGAATGGCCAGCGTTTGAAGCTATACTTTGGTGAGGACATCTCTCATGAGATGATTCCATCCCTCACCACGTTCCCCATGAACTAAATTGGGTCGAGTCAGGCTCGTGACTCGGTGAACAAAAACAAGCTCTTCTCGGGAGGCAACCCGTGATCTATCCTTTACTGCTTTCATAATAAGTGTAGGGGGGAGCCCCGTATGTGTTTGTTGTCTTGTTTCTTATCTTGTGCAGGGATTCAAGTTTCAAAGAGCACCTTGATGACTTTTGACGAACCGTGATACCGTGTTCCCATCTTCCCGGTTCTATCCTAAACTCTTGTGATTCAATATTTCATATTTTATATGTTCACATTGAATTCACTTTAGTTGTCCTTTCCTTAGCAAGATTTAAACAAAGTGCACAATGTCATAAGTGTTGGGGAGTTCACTCCCACATGCTTAAACATTGAGGATAATGTTTATATCAAGTGTAGGGGGACTTCTATCGAAGTAAGTGGTCTTTTCCATGAATTTGCCCTCATTTTAACCGGAAAATTTGATTTTTCGACATTTTTCAAAATTTTTAATCTATGTTGGCCTAGTTGTATAGTTGTATTTTCCTTTGTTATGGTTATTTTCTTTCCTTGCTAGAATAAATTTTTAATAAAGTGGTTTTAAATTTTTCTTAGTCGTGAACATTTTGACTCAACCCGAGTTTACTTATTTAAGTTTACTCTAGCTAGTATCCTTAACGTGTTTAAGTCAAGTTTTGCTAGGCTTTTATATAGGGAGCTATAAAACGCGAAAGTCTTAACTCTCACGGGTTAAGAACAAGAACTTTTCGCAAGTTCCTATAATTGATCCTAGAGAGTTGTTTATCAAGGGAACTTTAAAATTCGATTTCTAAAACTTGAAAAAGTCTAAGAATTTGCAAGATCCTATAGGCGACTCAAAAACCAAAAACTTTGATTTAATAGGCTAAGCATCCACGAGTCTCATTCCTTCAGATTTTAAACTGTGGAGAACGAGAGATGATAGAGTCAATTATAAGTTCGGTATTCTTTCGTGAATTTATGTGAGTTAATTATAAGCCTATTCTCCCTTCGCTTGTTAATAAATTTATCTGCAATAAATAAGGTTGTACGTTTTAAAAGGTTACTTAGCTTCTAGCCCAAGATCGTTTAAAAGTTGCTCGGTACGGATTAGAGTTCATAGCCAAGGCATAACTTATTGCAGCGGGATGCGAAGATTGGCGAGTCCGAAAAGGCCCTAACAAGGCATGAGGGCTACATTTTGTTGCTAAAGATCCAAAAGTGTTGTAAAGAATCATTTATCGAAAATCAATACGAAGGATCGAGACACACGACGAAAAGCAAAAAACTCCCCAAAAGATCATGGAAAAGTCTATCCAAAAAGGCCCTAACAAGGTATGAGGATAAATAGATCCAAGTCCTAAAAGGAGGCGGATCGTTGTATATCAAAGTCCAAAATAAAGATTGGAGAAAAATGAAGAAGTCGTGGTCCAAAGATGAAGAATCTCTCAAAAACTTCAAGTGAAGAAATTCCTATTATAAAGAGAAGACCATGATTTCATGAACGTCTCTCAAAGATTCAAAGTATGAAGTCGCTGCCAAATATCGGTCCGAGAAAGGTCTCAAATCGTGAAGCGAGTTATGCCAAGATATGAACTTTATGAGGTCCCGAGAAGCAGTTTTAAAAGATTTTGTCCTTTAGCTAACTATTGATTAAATCGTTCACTTTATTTTCGGCCTAAATAACTATCGAAATAAGTCAAACAATGCATCCTCGTGATCATTCAAGACAAAAATAAAATATAAGAGATACACCTAGGAATAAGGGAGTCTAAGTGAATAATTGGCCCACATGAATTCGTGTTAGTTTGCTAACTTATAATAACAATGATCTCGTTTTTAAGCTTGGTATGGGGAAAGTGAAACTTGAGGATGATAAACATTCATGGCAACCAAAACCGAATGTAAGTCTTTGATTTCTTTACTTGTTTCTATCTTTTTATGTTTAGTATTTAATAAAGGCCAAGGTGGGTTATTTATGATGGAAAATGTAAACCGTGCTTTAAAATTAATGCATTGCATGAGGGCATTACAATGGTCAAGTGTAGGGGATTTAATAAGTGTGAAAACACTTATCCTTTTACCACCTATTTCCAACAATAACAAGACCAAAACGTGTATTTTATGTCGTAAAAGTCGGAATTATGCGTGGTTTGTGTTTTTATTGTGTTTTAGGACCAAAAGATTAAAAAGGAAGAAAACACGGGCTTTCACGGGCTTTTAAAGAAGAAAACGGGAAAAGACGAAGTCAAAAGATCAAGAGTGTAAAAAGAACGGAAGTCCAAGGCCTATTCTGAAGATTTATCGAAGAAAAAGTCTAAAAGACGGAAGTTTAAAGAAGTCGAAGAACTCAAGTCTAAATTAAAGAAGAAAATTAACAAGACAAGTTCAAATCCCGAGACGACGTCGAGAAAAGACAAAGAATTAAATCGAGTCGAGAAGACGTGAAGAAAGAAAGAAAGAAGAGGCAACACATGCACTCCTTCCATTTTCCTATAAATACCCTCCTAATACACATTAGGAGGGTGGTTAGCTTTTAGTTTTAGTTGTCATTTTTCACTTTTCTTTCTAGTTTTTAGAGAGAGAAAGTTCTCCACTTTCTCTCACTAAGTTTTTATCTTTCTTTCTTTTAATCTTTCAAGATTAAACATTTGTGTATTGTTGATTTCATTAATCAAGTTCTAGTTAAGCTTTTAATCTTTCATCTCATTCTACCTTTCTTGATTTTAGTTAACTTTTGGTGCAAAATACATTTGATCCGTGTTGTTCTTAATGTTTTTGTGCTTAAAAAGTTAATCTTTTTGTTCCTACATAAGCTTTCATTCGATTAAGCTTTAAGATTCTTGTGCTTATTGGCTTATTTACATGTTTAGCTTATTTACTTTTTAAAAGTTTTCTTTAAAAGTTTATATTTTTATTGTTTGATTTAAAAGTTTGCTTATTTTGAGTTAGTAAAAGTTGTTATTAGTGCTTATTTAATCCGTTTCATATTAGATTCGTTTAAGTTTTGGTGTGAGCTTATCATTATAGCTTATTACTAGCTTAATTTTGAATTCCGCATAAATCGGAAAGGGTCTAAACCCCTTTCCGATCGCTTCATTCCGACCAACACCCACTCCCTTATTCCGATCACATAGATCGGAAAAGGTTTTCTGATTTTCCGATTGCACCCCCTATTCCAATCACCTAATCGGAATAGGGTTTTAGACTTTCCGATTGTGGGTTGGTTTTGTGACATATTTCGATTGCTTCCTTTCTCGTTATTCCGATTGGTTTCGTTTTCTAATATTCCGATTAGGTGTCTACTAATATTCCGATTGCCTCATTTTTTCTCTATTCCGATTGGTGCTTTCCGATTGCATTATTCCGACGAAGGAATTGTTGCACATTCCGATCAGTTACCTTTTTTTATGCTATTCCGATTAATGCTTTGTCCAACTTTCCGATTGCAGCCATATTCCGATCAAGGGTCTATTCCGAACATCATATTCCGACGGGGTTCCGACCGACTTAATTTCTTGTTTTTGGCAAAATTTTCAAGTGTTAGATTTATTAAGTGTTCAAATATTTTTCTAATCTTTTCTTTAAGTTTTCAAGCATTTATTTTTAACTCGTTATTTTTAGTTTAATCTTTAAACTTCTACTTTACTCAACGACACTTACTTATTTGCTATTAGTTTAAAATAGATAATCAACCAAACCATTCTCTTGTTCACCAAAAGACAATTGAGTCGCACTTTAGTCTGGAAATCAATTCGAAAAGACTTGGGACTACGAATTTTGATACGAGGTGTAAAAACCGAGTATATTAAAGTTCTCAACTGATTGTTTGTTGGAGATGGTCCTCTATAACCTCTTTCGTTCAATGTTTGAGTTATGTAGGCAGACATTTGTGCTAGTACATCAGTAGGACTATTCCCTTGTCTGAACTCGGGAATTGGAACCTCATCCTCGCAGTAGAAAACCGGTGCTGGTGGAGCCACATACACACTGGAAGGAGTACTGACATGTTGTGAATAGTGAGGTTGAGGAAATTCATGTTACTGGTAGGTGATAGCAGGATTTGTTGGTGGTTGATAAGGAGATTATGGTTGTTGAGCACGTTGTGATGATAATGTTGGTTGCTGATATTGTTGTTGATATGATGTAGGTGGTTGTGGTAGAATCGAATACTGAGGAAAGCTTGGAGTTTGATACAAGGGCTGATATGAAGATTGTTGTCCCATAGCATACGGAGTGTTGTTATATGACAAAGTTGGATGATTTTCCATTAACGCCAATGGTTCGGAATAAGATCCTTGAGAGATGCGTTTCTGGATCACGTGCTTCTCGTGTTACTGCAAGAAAGCATAGAGTTGATCTAAATTGGATTTGTGCAAATCCTGAATCATTTTAACATTAGGTGACATATTGGCTCCACTCTAGGGGTAACGTATTCAAGAACTTGGTGTTGAGTTGAAACTGAGCAATCCTTAGATTATACACATTCAAATCATTCATCAATGTAATGAAGCGCCAGTAGTAGTCATGAAGTGTTTCCCCTGGAATGTATGAGAACCTATCGAACAAATCATAGAGTTGACACTCTCGTTCCTGCTTGGTGAGTGAAGTCCCTTGTAACAAAACTGTTAAGCGATCCCAAAGTTCCTTTGCTACCTTGTGTTCACTTACCATTCGATAAATATCGGGTGGAAGAGCTTGAAGTATGGTCTGAACGGCCTTGTCATCCGCATCGGCAATGATTTGATTAGCAGCTGTTATTTCATGAAATAACCTTGGCCTAGTCATATTGTCTACAATAACTTCGCCCCAATCGAGTGGACCTTGCTCAATGGATTGAACCATAAGTCTCCCACTGGGTTTACCCATAATGTAAGTCCTCATGCGACCTTGCCATGCTTCAAATAGCTCTTTAATGAGCAACGGTGGGCGGGTATCAGTACCCGAGATGATAGAGATATCGGTAAGCGATGTCATTGTCGTCAAAAATGAATGAGGATTCATTTTTGACCACTTAAAGGAAAAAAGATTATCTTTTGATCGAGCAATGAAATAAAGTTGTGAAATTTGTTGTGTGTTGATGTAGAATTCTTCCAAATAATTACAAGTCCATAACTTGACAAAGTCAATACACAATTCAGAATGTGTAATCTTCAATCAATGCGGAATATGAATCAAGTTTTATAATCCGGAATATGACACATTAAACTAATTCGGAATATATCTCAAGTAAGTAATCCGGAATCTGACTCCTTATACTAATCCGAAATGTATTTCAAGTATTTAGTTTGGAATCTAAATTTATCCTAAACCGGAATGTATCTTAAGTATTCAATCCGGAATGTATACTTACTACTAATTCGGGATACACACTCAAGGAACTAATTCGGAATGTGAAGCACTGAAGCTAATTCGGAATACCTCTTCTGTTGTTAATTCGGAATAAAACTTGTGGATCTTAATCCGGAATCCAACTACACACAAGTCGGAATATGTAAACACCCTAGTATTCTGACTTCTAAAACCCCTATATCCCGAATAAGAAGAAAAATTTTGTACCTTGTAATTTTATGCAATAATCAAGCCAAAACTACCAATTTTTTCATGAAAATCACCAATATGAATATCACAAATCCCTACCACAACTATGTAGGCAATTTGTAAGAAAGATTTTGGGTGAAAAACACGAAAAACTTTTAAAAGACGGATATATCTTGATTAAAAGAGCATAAAAAACCAAAACTAACACAACAAAAACCTTATTTCACCCCATGGCTCTTGATACCAATTGTAGAAATATGATAATCTATGATCCTATCAAGAGGGTTGTTTTTTATAGAGAGAGAAACTAGAGAGAGAAAGATGAGAGAAATATGTGTTTATTGAATAATAAAAATGACAACCAACACCCTCTCCATTAAAGGAGAGGGATTATATACCCAAGTCCTTAGTGGACTTGGGCCTTCCAACCCATGGACAAGCCCATGGGCTAGGATAATAAAGTAAATATAGTAACTTAGTTACTACGAGCTTACAACGTTTAATAATATTGTTGGAGTGACCGATACTTCTAATATACGTTAAAAACGTATTTCCAACAGAGAAAGCAGTCCAAGCACTCATTAAAGTCGATATACTATCCGGATATGGATGTGATGAAGTTACCCCAGGTTTTCTTTGTTGTTAATACTACGTGGATGATACACACGGTGTCACACGAACTCGAACAAAAAAAACGTTTTTTTCATGTACATGTTAACTCAATTATGAACAAACATAGTTTGGTCTGATATCTGATGAGTGGTTTTTCTTTATGTTGATACAGTGATACATGTCGAAGAATTTTGTGACTTGATATATAGAAAAGGTTCATCGATATATTGAGAAGTTCCCCTTGTGTTTTGTTTGTTGATTATTACTAGGACGATAGACATGTCAACGCATGAATTCCACATAATGACGACTTTGGGGGGACAAGTTCACCCAATTAGCAGCTAACCCATTTAGTATGAGTTATCTGATAAAAGCAATGGTAGTTTGCAGGCCATGTTGTTGATAAAAACACAATTTCTATTAAGATGGAAAAACTAAAATTGGTGACATGTTTCGTGTACTGTTTACAGAAAGCAAATAGGTTAAATTTTAAAATTATATATACATTCAAACTTTGTAAAACCTGAGCGGATTAGGTCCAAGTCGATGATATATCAATTTTTTATATGTAGAGGTTGTTGAAACACTCATCATGTTAGGACACTTTGAAATATGATGACAATACCTTTGATTTCAGAAGTTGCTGATACATTAAGCCATACGCCCATAAAAATAATGTAAACCATCAAACAGTTATATATTACAATATGATAAAGAAAACGTAGTCGATCAATAAACAGGAACTTCGCATGACCACAAGTACGGTTATGAAGAAATTCGATGTATATTGAACAAACATGTGGGTGTCACGAACATACTACTGAACTTTGTAGTTAGTTTATTAATTATGTGCCACATGCACAGTCGATGCATAGTTTCAAGAAGTATCCCTTCTATTGCAATCTTCATTGTCGGATCATCGTTACAACCTTTGGTGCTTTTACGAAAACCTTTTTGAATATTTTAAGTAGCCACGTATATCTTTTGGTAGATTTAGTAGATAACAAAGCAGCAGAAAAAATTACACATTTGTTGTGGTTGTCTATGCTAACAAACGGTACCAAAACCATACTGTACCTACATCAGATACAAATTACAAGTGTATCAGATTACAGTTTAGGACAGAAAATACACGTGTAGAAGTTGATTAGTTAATCAATTTAGGAGAAGGATAATGAGCCTCATCAACCGGTTCTTGATAACTCAGGCCTGATTGAGGAGTAGATGAGACACCTACCAAAATGGATTTTAACCAAAAACGCTAAAATATGGCTTTATGATGGATTTTAACCAAAATAAATATGACCGGCTGAATTTTAACAAAAAAAATAAAAGTTATACATGTTTATCAACAATTAACTACGTCTCTAAAAAGATTAAATGTTTATCAACAATTAAGATTGAATCAAAACAAAACATAATACGACGGGTTTTAACCAAAATAAATATGCTCGGATTGATTTTAATAAAAAAATGAAACTGATACATTATTATCAACAAAACTGCCCTTCTAAAAACATAAAAAAATTGTTTATCAACAATTAAGATTGATCAACAGAATATAGAAATTAGAAGATGGATAAATGGTTTACTTTTACCTTCAACATGATCAGAAACTATATTCTGGCTAGATGAACTCATACTTGTAAAAAGTAAACACAAATGAATTATGTAGGGAAGTTAAGAATTATCATTATATAAGAAGAATGAGAAAAAAATACTAAAGCTGAAATCATGAAATAGGTAAATAAATGAATCTCAAAGGATTTTTATTAATGGAGGCAATGAATACGGTGATAAGGTAACAGGCGTATTGGTATGTAAAAAGATTACCGAGTATAACCTTATTAATATAAAATACTAATTTAATATATTTTTCATCAGCTTTTAATGAGGTGATTATCATCTTGATCAAAATCATAAATCCAATGGCTTAAAACACTTCTTATTTTAAAAATTTTAAACTACTAAACCATTTTAACCAAAATCATATATAAATTCAGATAAAATGGTGTAGGTGCTTAAAGTTGTTCAAGTTAGAATCAATAGAAATTGGACATATGTAACATTTATTGATTAGTTTTGGTTCGTAGAGGAGTTGTTGGTTGGTGTACGAGTGTTTTGGAGGTTTCTGTTTGTGTACAAGTAGTTGGTTCACGATTTTTATTATTACTAGTCTCTTGTGTATCAGTTTTGTATCATAGTTTAATAATTGTTTGTTAACTCGGATGTAATTTGTGATAGTGTATCCATTAATCCACGTCATCAGCCATTGTTTCGTCGGAGATCGTTGTTGTCCCATTGATTTCGCGATGATTAAACAAGAAAGAAAGGTAGAAGATATATGAATTCTAGAGAGAGAAAGTAGTTAGAGAAAGTAGAGAGAATGGTTGGAACTTTTGGAGGATTAGATTAGAGAGGGAAATTACAAATGAATAACACCCTTCCTAACATGCTAGGAAGGGTATATATAGTCCACCCACATGCGGGCTTGTTTATGGACTATAGTCTAATGGGCCGGGCTTTCCTTTTGGGCTTTTTTTACTTATGAACGAACTTTAGCCTAAAGTTAAGCCCGTAATACACGACTAACCTACTACCTATTACAACGTTCTAATAAACGATACATAATAAACATATGACCGAGCATTCTTGTTTGACTCAATATTTTGAGGCTAACAATCTCCCCCAATAAGAGGTCATTACCCTTTAAGAGGGGCCATTACCCTTTGTCATTTGGAGATTTGTAGAGATTAGTAATCTTGCCATAAATGAGTCTTGAATGTGTTGAACGTGTAATAGTAGTCTTGTTTCTTCATGCTGTGATCTTTGAGCCTTTGTCGTTGTCTTTCAACTTTGTCTTTTTGATATTGAGATCTTCAAATCATCCTTGACTTGTCTTAGTCATCTTGCGATCTTGTGTCTTCATCCACATGCTCACGCTATTAATTGTTGAATATGTATTTAGGCATGAGTATGTGGTTTTGAATCTTTGACTTTGCTGAGTACACCGTGACGCCACCTTCTTGAGACAAAACATAGACACAGACTGAATGGCTTTGACATTCGTCCTAAATCGGTAGCGTTTTACCTCCGGTCGGTGAAGACCGTTATACGATATTAAATACCGTACCTATGATTAGGTAGATTCAATTAAGAATCTCCTTGACAGGGTTTCGCGGCAGTACTAGCCGTTCTCTTTACTCGACCGTCTCAAAGCAAGACTGCGAACATAAAGAGTGAATCAATTGGATAAATATCCGCTTGATTAAAGTCGTCAATTCAAATTCCTGGAACAAGTTTGATTCATTAAGAATCTTACCATTGTTGCTTTCCAGTTGACACAAGCTTGATTCATAAGAATCTCACAAGTCACCTACCGTAGCGCTGTTTGATGCTGACGCTAGAAGGATTTCCATTCGTCACTGTGAATATTAATGAATATCACTCTGAATGTTCTAGCAAGACCATAAAGATATTGCGTAGAAACCTGAAACGAGTTTGAATCAATTCAGAATCAAACCACTGTTGCTTTTCAGTTTTACACATGTTCAATTCATAAAGAATCTTGCATATGAGCTACCGCAGTGTTGTTTGATGTTAACACTGGAAGGATTTCCACTCATCATTGTGAATACTAAGTAGTATCACTCTGAGTGTTCTAGCAATATCACAAGGATATAGCATAGGACTCTCTTTATCGTCATTCCGTGTGTCCTAATGAGATTTGATTTATCTCTAGGCTCTAGACTCGATTTGTGCAATTTTAGTGGTTGGAGGTTAGAGCAGATGCCACCTATTCAATATCAACTATCTCGGAGTGAGAAAGTCAATAGAAGTCATGTTAATCTCCGTGACAATAAAACAAACTTCTTTTGAGAGAAGCCTGAGTAGCTAGGGAGGGGTTGTGCATACATCACTGGGTCCATGATGAGTTTGTCTTCATGATGTGTTAACCCGGTTTCTGCCTAAGTTGTATGGAGGGCTTCTTTCTTTACACCATTTATCCTTACATTTCTTTTTCATTCTTCAACCCCTTCAATGCTTACCAAGACATCATTAATAGCACCTTGTTGTGATTGTTCTAGTGCTATCATCAGTACTTAGTCGGCATTCAGCTATGTTCACATTCTACTCCATCTTTCCTAAGGACTTCTAATAATCTATTGGATTGTCCTTGGGAAGATCCCTCCGGTTCTGGTTGGATCATAGGACTTAAACCTAACCACCCTTTTTACACCAATAACGTCGTGAATTAAAGATGTTGTGGTTGTTTGATCGTAACCATGAAAACCACTTCAAATGTCTAACAAGGTGTTTGAAAAACATTTAACACCTTGATAGTTTTGTCGTTTCAGAATTGCTCCCCCTTCACATGTGCATCGATAATCGAAAGTGTTTAGCACATGTAGGTAAGAGTTAAAGTGCTTGAGTCTTATATAAGATCACATTTTAATCACATTTTCTCCCCTATCTCTAATATATAAAATCTTTTGATATTAGAGATACCAAATTTGATTAAAATATATTTTGAAAAATAGTCTTGAAAATCTCCGGGAGAAAGATGTGTTAATCTTTTGCATGAAGTTGAATTTTTCCCCCTCAAAAATTGATCCAATTGAATTGACATTGTGAGGATTTGATCCACATTTTGATTTTTGAGGATGGGAGTTTGTTGAACACACAATTTTTGAAAGATTTTGAATAATCATTGAGAAATTCTTGAAAAAATTGTGTTCAACGCTTTTTGAAAAATCCTATTTCTTTTTGGCGAAAAGGTTTTTCTAAAGCATAAACTTGAGTTCATAGACTTTGAATATATTTACAAATCCACTCAAGTGTAAGAAGATTTCTCTTCTTTTGCTGAGGGTAAGCGCACTAAAATGTACACTCCCCCGTGAATATAGATTTGGGTTACAATCTGAAGGTGATTACAAGCCATTGTGTTGAGCTCAAAACATGGAATGTTTTGTGACAAGCTCAACCCAAGATAGATTGCTCTACCCGTTATGTGGAAATATTGTCCAAAATAAACATTTTCCTTTATTAAAAGTAGAAATGACATGTTTTGAAAAATATTTACAACTTTCATTCGAGCTTTATGTACACACCCGTGTCGTTATTGAGCGACATTTCTAGGCACGTCCATATTATCGATACTAAAAGACATGTCAAGAAGAATATTTTTGGATTTTAAAAGATTTTTAATTTTGTGTTTTGTTTTTATATGTTTTATATTTTTGTATTTTGCTTTTTCAAATATATTTACAAGATGTTTGATATATAAATCAAGCAGGCACCTTTGCCAGAATCTCCAGGTCTGCTGGAGTCAAACATCTCATACCAATTTGCCTAACGAGGTACTAAAACCTATCTTTCGACAGAGCTTTCGTAAACAAGTCGGCTAATTGGTAATCCGTTCCAACAAAGTACAGTTCAACGATACCTCTTTAAACTTGTTCCTTTATGAAGTGGTTTCTGACATCAATGTGCTTCGTGTGGGAATGTTGTACCGGATTGCAGGAGATGGCTATGGCCGACTTTGAGTCACAGTACATAAGTACTTTATGAAAGTGGAAGCCATAATCCGTGAGTTGTGTTCTCATCCAAAGAACTTGAGCACAACACGTAGATAGAGACACATACTCTGCTTCGGCTGATGAAAGTGACGTGCAATCCTGCTTCTTGGAAGACCATCCCACAAGCTTATCTTGACCTAGAAATTGTGCACCACCAGAAGTACTTTTTCGTGTATCAAGACACCCTGCATGATTAGAATCTGAATAGGCCGTTAGAAAGAAAACGGTTTCCCTCGGATACCAGAGTCCCAAATGAATGGTATTCTTGAGGTACCGAAAGATCTGTTTAACCTCCTTGAGGTGCTTTTCAGTGGGTCGTGCTTGATATCGTGCACAATAACACGTAGCATGTGAAATATCAGGTCTGCTTGCTGTCAAGTACATGACGGAACCGATCATGGAACGATATCTCGTTTGATCTATGGCATTTCCCTCCAAGTCAGCATCTAGCGATGTGGTTAATAATGGTGTCCCAATGGGGTCACATGAAGGCATACCATGCTTTTTGATTATCTCTTGACAATACTTAGCTTTGTTTATAAAAATACCACTTGGGGATTGGTGAACTTGAATTCCTAGAAAGAATTTTAGTTCGCCCATCATTGACATTTCAAATTTGCTGTGCATGACTTTTTCAAACCATTTTGAAAGTTTTAGGTTTGTAGATTCGAAAATAATGTCATCAACATAAATCTGCACAAGCAAAATGTCATCCCCATATTTATAAGTGAACAGAGTTAGATCAATGGAACCTTTTGACAAACCTTTGGATACCAGAAATTTCGAGAGCTCATCGTACCACACCCTTGGAGCTTGCTTGAGTCCATAAAGTGCTTTGTGGAGACGATACACCTTGTCAGGATAATGAGGATTAACGAATCCTTCCGGCTGCGTAACATAGACTTCTTCCTTCAAAGGGCCGTTAAGAAATGTTGTCTTCACGTCCGTTTGATAAACATTGAATCCCTTATGTGCAGCATAAGCAAGGAAAATCCTGACCGCTTCCATGCGAGCAATTGGTGCAAATGATTCGTCAAAATAAATTCCCTCTTTCTGGCCATACCCCTTAGCCACTAGCCTAGCTTTGTTCTTGATGATCGTGTTTTCTTCATCCATCTTGTTTTTCCAGATCCATCGAAGATTTAACGGTGTTACATCGTATGGTCTGTCAACAAGTTCCCAGACTTGAAGTCTTTCAAATTGTTGAAGTTCATCCGTCATCGACTCAATCCAAGCATGATCATCCATGGCTTCTTTGATGTTTTTCGGTTCAGCTATACTCATGGCGAGTGCGAACATACAAACATCGCCATCGGTGGCTAGTTGTCGTCTTGTGCGAACATGCTGTGAAGGGTTTCCAATTACTTGAACCAAAGGATGTTCTCGGGTCCAATGATGTGTTGAAGGATGTCGTTGGTAGAACGTATGCATATTAGACGGATCAATATGGCGAGTAGAAGACTCTCCAGTTTTGTGTACCGGCGTACCGAATGGGTTGTGAAAATCGTCATCGTCAGATAATGCATCATCTGCTTGATTTGTGTTCCCTGGAGCAATGACAGTAGTTGTGGATGTTGTAGGATCGATTTTTGAAGTGATATTCTTAGGAGGTAAATCTGCAATAACCCGTGTTGAAGTAGATAAAGTTGTATCCTTTTGTTGACGATGATCGGTATCATCATTCTTATCATGAGTGACAGCGGAAGACTTTGATACAACATGTTTCTCCCCCGTGAAATATTCATCAAACATTGGTCCATATAAAATTTCCAACTCTTCAAGTGTCGTTTCCACTGTCATATCTGCTCTAGGAACATGTTTAGGAACCAGCTTTGAACTTGACGGTTCATTGTTGTGGTCTTGAGTTCCGAGTTCCGTGCGGTTGTGCACAGAAGTCTTTTGTCGTTGTGGATCTGGACTTAAACTGCTTTGTTCAAGTGCCATTTCTTGTAATTCATCAAATCTGATATGAATAGTCTCGACTATCAATTTTGTTCTCTTGTTGTACACTCTGTATCCCTTAGACTGAGTTGCATATCCCACTAAAATGCATGCATCACCTTTCTCTTTCATCTTGTCCAGATTTTCACCATCTCGAATAATGTAACACGTACATCCAAAAACATGAAGGTGTTAGAGTGAAGGTTTGCGATCATTAATTATGTGATATGGTGTCTTTTCGTGTCGTGGGATAATTAAGGATCAGTTTTATGTGTAGCATGTGGTTGACACGGCTTCGACCCAAAATAATAATGGTAGTTTTGAAGCAGATAATAATGTTCGAGCAGCCTCAACTAAAGTACGATTTCGTCTTTCAACAACTCCGTTTTGTTCAGGTGTTCGAGCATAGATGTTTCATGTTCAATCCCTTCGGCTTCAAAAAGTTTCTTTAGAGTTGAATTCAAGAATTTTGTGCCTCTGTCAGTACGTACAACTTTTACTTGAACTTGAAGTCCACGTTGTATCAGCTTAAGGAAGTTAATGAGAACCTCGGGTGTTTCATCCTTGGACCTTAAAAAGAGGGTCCACGTGTACCTTGAGTAGTCATTGACAATTACCATAACATATTTATTCCCATTGATGGTTTGAACACGCATGGGGCCACACAGATCTATATGAAGAAGATCTAACCGTCCTTTAGAGCTTGGTGTAGTCTTTGTCTTAAAACTACTCCTTTTAGCTTTACAAAGCTCACAAGAAGAACAAAGATGATCTTTGATGAATTTCAAGTTAGGAAGGCCTCGCACAATATCTTTCTTGGAAAGCAAGTTGATGGTATCAAAGTTAAGATGAGATAAATGTTGATGCCATAACCAAGCTTGAGTCGTTAAAGCTTTAGCCATGAAACAGATTGGAGTTGAGGATGTGGAGTCTTGTAGTGAAATGGTGTAGAGATCAGTACCCCGTGTTTCGGTAAGTAAGTCATTCCCATCATAATCACGAACAAAACATGTCTTCTTTCTAAAAGCAACCTCCAAATCCGCATCACAGAATTGACCAAACGAGAAAAGATTGTAATTGAGCCCTTCGACGTAGTAAACCCTTTTGATAGTGATATTTCCCTGAACTAAGTCTCCATATCCTAGGATCGGTACAAATTGATCATTTCCGAATCGGAACGTACCCATGAACTTCTCCAGGAAGTTAATTAGAAGCTTGAGATTCCCCGTCATGTGCTTCGTGCATCTGGAGTCCAGTATGAAGAGAATTATTTCGATCACCTACAGAAGAATTAGAACACTATGGAGCATTTGCTAAATTGGATTCCGTGTTAGTTGTGATTTCCGATTCATTTGTTTCCCTAGTTTCATCACTTAGAGGCACACTAACGCACGTAGTCACATTTTCTGTCCTAACCTTAGGCATCCATTTATATCCTGGAGGACATTGATTAGCAAACCACCATTTCCAAGACTTGCTAGCAGACTCATATAATTCCCTAATTTTGCTTCTAATGGTTGTTAGTGGTGGAGTCTGATGCAATACGTTTCTCGGGGGGGGGGGGGGGGGGGGTTGCACCAGAATGGTTCACTTTGCGTTTGGGTTTTCAAGCACTAATAGGCATCGCAATTTGCTTCTTAGTTCTAGTATCTACGCTTTTGACATCATTCGAAATACACATAGCATGATTAGCATTAACACACTTTCCACATTTCACACAAACAAACTTAACATTCAAAGCATTCGAAGTCGAATCATTCAAATCGTCATTACATGCAATTACAGACGTTTTATTCTTAGAAACATTGAAAATCCTAGGGTGGTCTTCTACTTCCTTCATCTTCCCTTGACTTTTGTTTTGCCAAACCTTTTCATTCATTCGAGTGCTCTTAAGTTGAGGCCGGCTAACACTAGCAGTGGGGACTACTCCTATAGTAAAAGACACACGTCTATTAGTGTTTCTAGAAGTCTGAGGTGATTGACTTTCTTTGTTGTGTGTGGGTTTAGTTCCCAATCTATACATCATCCCTGGTTGAATCACATCAGTGTTCTTAATGCTTTGTGATCGAATATGTGTTTTGGGAGTATTCTGTGGTAACCTATCCTTCCCATCCATCTTGGGGGCAAACCCAGGTTTTGCAAATGCAGAATTAGAGAAAATAGATGGTTTTCCCAAGACAGAGGGTCTAGTCACTTTTTGGGCATTGGGTTGTCTTACAACAGGTTTCATAACACTAGGTTCCACAATTTTCCGACCCATCTTAGAAACGAGTTTCTTCAACTCTGCTATCGCTATTTCCCTGTCTTGTAACTGAGCTTTCAACCCTTTAATTTCCAAACTCTGTTCATTCATTTCTCGAAACGTTTTGGAAAGTTTTTCTTGCAAGTTATTATCATGTGGAAAACTACCAACGTCTTTTTGCAAAGCAAGTTCAAGAGAATGACAATGTTTTTGAAGGAAATCAGTTTTGTGTTGAAGTAACTCAAAAGCCTTTTTATCAACATCTTCTTTATGTTTCGAAAGCTCAAATTCAAGACGCTCACATTCTTTGATGTTATCAAGGTATTTGCATGAAACATCAGAATATTCATCGATATCAGCACAAGATTGAAGAGTAACACACAAAATATCTTTGGAGAGACATTCTTCTAAGAGTAGATCATATTCGTTTGAAAAATCTGATTCGTCATTTTGAAGTTCATCAATTTCTTTTTCAAGAGACTCAACATATTTCAAATCATCAAACATTTCAGACCGAATCAAATTTTCAAACTCAAGAACATGTTCTTTTATTATCTTCGTATTTGGTATTAAAAGTTCTTTCACAAGCACAGTTATGTCGTGAGGAATCTCGGTTTTCCACTTATCCTTTTGACGTTTTTCCCAATCGTTTTCAACAATTGATTGAACATTATCAATGTGGTGTTTAAGAAAACCAAGTGTTTTTCTACTTTTGCTTTTAGAAGCATCAAGAGGCAAATAGTTAATATATTTAAAACATTAGTTTTCCTCTTTGTGGCAAAAGCTTTTTTCCATTGAATTCTTCTTTGTTTGCATTCTAAAAACAATTCCTCACGAGACTTCTGTTTTTGTGGAGTGAGAAGACCATAAAGACTGTTTTCATAACCATAGTTATATGGTTTCGCAAAATCTTTATTGACCGGTGATCTACTCTCCTCATCCCAAAGGGACGTCTCTTCACTATCGAGGTTAGCTACATGGCAATCATGATCGGTCCATTCGGACTCGTCAAGATATAAATGAGAGTTAGCAGCTTGAGCTTTTTCGACGTACTTGGGGGTGGCAAAGCTAGGTTGACCCTTAAAAAATGACCGAGGTGTTATCATTCTAACGGTTTGAATAGAGTCATGCGTTTTATAAAGAACTTTTTTCAAAAAATCCACTTGTTCTTCGAGATCCTTTACTTTTTCAGTATCTTTGCCTTGTCTATTTTTGAAAGCTTTATTTAATGTTTCAACCTCTTGTTTCATTTCGTCAAGAATTTTAGCAGAATCGGTGGTATTCATAGAAAGCCTCTGTTCAAGTTCATTAACTTTTGTTGTGGCAAGGTACGTTTTTTGACGTTCATCACTTAATAAGACATTAAATTGACGTTTTTCTTTAGTTAAAAAAGCAAGAGCTTCGTTGTATTTATTTTCAAACTCATCCTTTTTAACGTTGATGACACGACTTTTGTACCCCTCAAGCTCTTTAGTCTTTTGAAGAAGCTCATCCCTATAACAATCAATAGTCTCACTAGATTTTATAAGAGCAGCTTTGCATTCTTCAAAGTTTTGAGTGAGCGTTGTGTTTGCCTTCTTTAATTGCTTTTGACTCTTTCTATTTTCATTGACATCTTTTTGTAAACTAGCAATTAAATTAGCAAGCGCGACACGCTCCTCGTCATCATACTCATTTGCATGTTGATCATTCTCAAACTCATTATTGCACATGTCTGATGAATCGGGTGTGGTATTGCTATCAACCATTTCCATCATACACGTGTCAGTAATTGTTGTTGGTAGATCACTATGCTCATGTGTATCACCAACCACATTATATTCATCATCATGTTGTACCTTAACAATTGGCTCGGTATCAAAGATAGGACCATTGTCATCTTCAGTGACGTTAAGGACCACATGAATCTTTACCATGTATGAATAATGTGCCTTGAGTTCTTGGTCGGAGAGTTCATCATCTGTGTCGTCAAGCATTTCTCCTTCCTCAGCTGATAGCTTGATTCCAGCTTCCATTTTCTTGCACAACAACATTTTTTCTTTATGATACCTGATGAGACTGTAATTATACATAGTCTCATCGTCCAAATCGGTCTTAAAACGCTTAAAATATCATCAAAATACCCAAATATATGCTTGTGTTTGTTCATTGTGTATTTTAGGTACGGATATCATGAAATCAACAAAAGATCAAAGGGATCAAGCAAAAACAAACACGGGAAACGAAGCCGCACAAAGAACCGGACCCGAATCATGATTTTCTTATCAAGTCCTTGAAGTTTGAAGAATTGGCAAGATTGGTCCCTCTACTTTTGAAGACTTGTCACTTAATACCCTTGTAAATCCCAATTATTACATTTGGGTCCCTTAAGTTTCAAGATTATATCATAAAGGCCCTTGAAGAATGCAAAATATGCATATAAAACCCTTGGAATAGCTTTGATAAAAACTTTTATGGCCAAAGTCTGAAACTTAAAAGTTTCATTACAAAGGGAAATCGGTCATAAGCTGTTTAAATATTATATTACAACAAGGAAGTAATTGAGGGACCAAAATGGGGCAGACAACTAAACCTTCACCATCCACTCCTAAGACGACACCTCACTTTGACTAATTGAACATCCACTCATATCACTCCAAACTACCATGTCACCATCCACCCACTTATTTACTTAACAGATTTTATTTAATCTGTTTTTAAACACAAAAAACATGGGAAACCAGTACTATTAACATTTCACCCCATTAATCCCACTGTTCATCATCTCCTAATCCCTATAAACCCTAATCCCGTTAATCCTTCAATTCAAAGGGGTTTTGTAAATTAGCTTCCGGGTCCCTAATTTAAACCATAGTAAACTAAACCCAACCATAAAAACCAACCCCACTACACCCTGTAACACCCCTGGCCCTCCCCTGCTCAAGTCCCTTTCCACAAAACCGCATGAGGGGACATGATCAACGTCCCAGAAGGTTTTACTTCATCCCTACTCAAAATGGACGTCCAAGATGATGGAATACTAGCTGGCAACTCACATGATCCTTCAAAAGTCACAAGATGCCATATTGATGATTTTTGACCAAGAATTACAAACTCAGTCCAAGGGCACTTTAGGAAAATTGCTTGTTAGGGTTTTAGCTTCTAGTCTTTTCTTTATAGTAGTATAAATACTCAGCTGCATGTAGCTAGTATTTCTTGTTCCAATTTTTGTAAAAAACTTTTTATGATTAATGAAAATGAAAGTATTGAGTTTTTTTTAAATTGTGTTCCACTTTATTTATTGTCTTAGTATAATTGTTTACTGTTTTCAAAAGTAGTTAAAGTTTTCAGGAAAAAGGAGGTTTCATTTGATATTTTCAGAAATTCGTTTTATGTTGGAAAAGAGTTTCATAAGCTTGGATTAAAAGCCTTGAGGAAGTGAAAGTGGACTCAAGGTTTTGATCCAAGTCTGGTGTTAAGTTTCTGTTTAGTTTTAAAGGTTGTTTTAAAAGGTTTGGTGGTTCAAGATTTTCTCCAAAGATCTTTCTTTTTTTACTGATTTACTTATGGTTAAACTTCCACCATAAAGTCTGACAAGCTTTTGGGTGAAATCTTAAACAAACTTGAATCTTGTTTCTTGGTTTGGTGGTGGTTTGCAGGTTTCAAGAATAAGACAAGTCCCCATTCTCTTTCTCTTCACATTTTCTTGAAGCTATTTTACCCTGGTTCCATTAGTGAACTCCAACAGGGCTCTCTACAGTTCCTTTAGCTCACAAAAATCCTCAAAAGGTTCTATAGAAGGCATCGACCCATTGGTAAACAGCTTGAACCCTATTGACTCATGTTTTGAGTTTTTATGTGATTTTGTGTGAACTTGAGTAATTCTTGTTGATTGCTGTGTATGTTAGTTTATTTAAGTTTGGTTACTGAACGTATGCATGTTAGAGTGATTGAAATCAGTTTAAGTTAATTTGGTATAGATTTGGTTTGTTGAATTTTGATTCTGAAAAAATATAGGGGTGTTTGGGATAAGGGTTTAAGCTACATGTTTGATAAGCTGTTGGCTTGAAAGCTGCCTAAACATACTTACATTATTAATGTTACATGTTTTCAGTCTTTGGTTTCTATTTGGGTAAGTTTTAAATCAATTTGTGTGTTCATGTTTGGGTAATACTAGCTAAAAAAACAGTAAGTCACCTTAACTGCTTGTTTTAGTATTAATTGACCCCTCTTTTTTGTAATCAGTTAGATATGGTGTATGCCTTGGGTTAGGACTTGGGTCATAGTAATTTGTGAGTCAAGTGAGTGAGTTTTGGTCAACCAAAACTCACCCATTTGCTAAACAGACCAGCAAAGGTCATCAGACCCCATAGCAGTCATTACAGTAACTCTCTTGGCCATTTTGTGTGCAAAATTTGTGAACAACCTGGTGTTTTTGTTCTTGATTTGACCCCCCACAACCCAACTGGTTGTGGGGGTGCCCTTGTATCCAAGCAAAACCGAATATCCAACAAGATATAGCCATAAAAGTGCCCAGACCCACGTTTTTGTTAAAGCAGTGGGAACCAAGTTCCCACTAATAGTGTTAAGGTTGGTACTGCTAAGCTACTGGACAAAATCCACCAAGATGTCACTTTCAGTTTCTAGTTTTTTTGTCTTTAGTGGTCTATTTTAGGAATTTTTAGTTGATTTCAATTTTGTTATTTTTCTTATTTTATTTTTGATTTTTCTATCTAATTTATTTTCCTGTTACTATTCACTTTCTATTTTTTAGATTTAATTGCATTTTAAATTAATTTTTAATTCATTGTTTTTGTCTTTTAGTGTAAAAACTCATTATTTTTCAGTTCTAATAATTTTCTTAGATTTAGAAAATTATTTTAAGATTTTTAATTCAAAAATATTTTACTGTTCACTTTTTTATTAATTTTTAGATTTTATTTTAGTTTAATTATGGTTTTATTATTTCTGTTTTGTCTTTTAGTGAAAAATTTTACTTTTTTCAAACTTTTTCATTTTTCTACTATTAATTAGTATAATTTAGGATTTTTAAAATTTTCAAATTATTTTTAGCATTATTTTAATATTTTTAATCATTATTTTAGTTTAAAAATAGTTATTAGTGTTTTAAAAATAAAAAAATAGTTTTGAAAATTTAGGAAAAATACTTTTTAGTCTTTAAATAATATAAGTGAGTTTTTAGTTCAATAAAGTAATACTTTGGGCTTTTTCTTAATTATATTTAATTTTAGGGCTTTAATTAGCATTTAAAATTGAATATTTAATTAATAAAAGGTTTTAAAATATATTTATTGGATTTTTATTCTTATTTATATTATTATAGACTTAGTTTTCATTTTTAATTACATTTTAGGTTTAATTTTTAATTTCGTCACGTTTTACGTATTTACGTTCGCGTTTTATGTCATTACGTCGTAGTTTAATCGTAGTCGTAGCTCGTCTTTAATTTTTCTCTTCTAAACCAAAAACGTCACTAATCCAAACTTTGATTTTATATAATTGGCACACTTAATTCACACACCTCCTTCGAGAACGAACCCGCATTTATTCGGTTTTACGTTTTTCCTAAAGCGTAAGACTTAATACTTGACGCTCATACGCGTTTTTCCTAAAACGTGTACGATTTACCTACATCAAATTTTGGCGCCGCTGCCGGGGAGGTGTTTTGTGTGCCATTATTACTATCGTGTTTGTGTGAGTAGTGCGTTTTTGCTTTTCAATTTTTGGAAAGCGTACATATCGCACATACTCATTTTTGTTATTTTTCTTTATTATATTATAGTATCCAAATAAATCGTGTTTAATTTTCCTAAATTAAACACACAAACCAATCATTTTACTATATTGTAGATATCCCATTATCGTTTTCGTTTTTTGTGAATATATTACTATATTGTACTTACGTAGAACAATAAATATACAAGTACTCCAAAAGCGTGAAAACGCAACCTTGATTCGGGGTTTCATCACTCGATCATTGTATTCGAATCCAAATCAAAAGTTTAAAGGCAAAATAGATAAATACTTTCGTGAGGCTTAATTTCAATTAACACAAACTATAAGGTGGGTATAAGGCGGTTGTATTTCACGACCTAAGGGAAAAAGGCTCTTAAGTGCTTAGCGCCACCTCGTTTCCCCCGCTTGCTTGTGCGTGTTTTGAGAAAAAGGGCCAATCGAGGGTTTGCCGCCCAAGTATTATCTACGTATATTATATTTGCTTGTGTTTTCAAGATTAAACCCTCTTGAACGTTTTGGTGTTCCACCAACGTTCTAAAGTCATCGAAAGCGTTCACTCCACGTGATCGTTTTCATTCTTTGAGGCTCCTTTAATCGAGAAATCGATTCGAGGGGAGATTTGTAGATTTGAGTCTACGTAATACAAGAAAAATCCAGAAAAATTAAAAACAATAAAAAACAATCAAAAACCAAAAAAAATTGAAAAATCGAAAAACCACAAAAAGAATCTTCTTTGCTACCACCCATTCTACGCTTAGTGCATGCGCACTCGATCGAAGGATTATTCTAATTCTAACGACACTTTGAATCGACGCAATCGTAATCGAAGGAATCGACGACGTAGACGAGATTTAGAAACCAACGTTCCTAATATCGTTGTTGAAGAAACCATAGAGGAGATGGCCGACAATCGTTCGATGATGGAATTGCTCCAAGCACCCACCGAGGGTTATGGAGACGCGATCGTAATTCCCGCTATCGAAGTGGAGAATTTTGAGATTAAGAGCGGAATGCTTTCGTTAATCCAAGCTACGAAGTTTCGAGGTCGTGAAGCCGATAATCCTGACGACCACATTCGGAATTTTGATCGTCTTTTGGCCACGAGCAAGTTTAAGAACGTCGACACCGATGTCGTCAAGCTTATGCTTTTTCCGTACTCGCTCGATGGTGCTGCCAAGGATTGGTACGAGAAAGAGACACCTAATTCGATAACTACTTCGAAGGATCTCGTCTCCAAGTTCGTTAATTATTTTTTCCCACCGTCTAAGACAACGTTTTTCAAAAATGAAATTACGAAATTTGAGCACAAACCGAATGAATCTTTTAGAGACGCGTGGGATCGTTTTAAGGAATTGCTTAGGCAATGTCCTCACCATGGTTTTTCCGAGTTGCACCAAATCGATACGTTTTACAACGGTCTTAATTTTCAAGAACAAGATTCGTTGAATTCCGCCGCCGGTGGCAACTTTTTGTGTAAGACTCCGAAAGATGCATTGATAATTATCGAAAATCGATCCAAGGTTTACCAACTTCGCAATGCACCGAGTGTTGCCTATGTCACCAATGTTAGTAGTTCTAATCGCGACATTGAGAGAGTTGATGCGAAAGTCGACAAGTTGACGAATGTGTTTACGTCTTTTCTCGTTGAGATGCAAAAGAAAGACGCTCCCGCTACGGTGAAAGCGGTTGAGGTTTCGTGTACGTTTTGTTGTGGACCTCATAATTACTACGAGTGTGCGGCTACGGATGGCCAAACGTCGAATGTGAGTGCGTTAAATGGAAAAAAAAATTTCAAAATCAAAATAACGCGGTTCCATCACAACAAGGAAATTATAACCAAGGCAACAATTTTTCGAATCAAAACCGTAACAATTTTCAAGGAAACAATCAACAAGGAAATTTTTGGAATCAAAATCAAGGAGGATATAATCAAGGTCATAATTTGAATTGGCAAAATCGAGAGAACAATCAAAACTCGAATTTTCTAACAACAACAATCAAGGTAACAACTTTTCGAGTGGTAATCAAGGAAATTTTCAAAGAAACAATCAAAACCAAGGGAACTTTAATTCAAATCAAAATAGTTCGTCAAACGATTTTCAAAAAGACATGAAAATGAATGAGGCTAATATGAGACGATTAGAGGGAGAAATTGGTACTTTGAAAAACGACTTTACTAATACTTTGAAATTGCAAAACACGAAGATTGAGCAAGGACAAATTGACATTAAAAAGATGTTTTCGGCTATAATGAACAAGTCCTCGGGTGCTTCATCGAGTTCGTTACCTAGTGACACCGTTGCAAATCCGAAGGAACAATGTAAAGCAGCCTCGTCACGTGAGAAAGGTCGTGTGATTACCCCTAACCTTAAAGGATTTCGAGTTGTTCCTTCTTCTCAACCCTCGACTTCTAAGACGTCTTATTGTTCAAAAGTCGATGGGGTGAACGTGGCGACCAAGGAAAAGAGTGCACACCCTCGTGTACCCCAAATTCCATCCACGGTTTAAAAAGAGAGTTTTATCGACCTTACGAATGTAACCCTTGAAGAAACTTGTGCATCGATCCTTCTTAAAAAACCCAAAAGGCATATGCCGAGAAAGGAAGAGGATCCGGGCCAATTTCTTTTACCTTGTGATTTTTCCAAGATTGAGGGATGTTTAGCCCTTGCCGATTTAGGTGCTAGCATCAATCTCGTGCCTCATTCTCTTTGGAAATTGATGAGATTGCCTAGACTTACCCCCACGAACATGACTATCGAGCTTGCAAATTGTACTCCATTAATACCACTTGGAATAGCTGAGGATGTCTATGTCAAAGTTGGAAAGTTTGTTTTTCCCGCGGATTTCGTCATATTCGATTATGAGTGTGACCCTAAATGTCCCATTATTTTAGGCTGACCATTTTTATCGACGGCTCGAACTGTAATCGACGTTTACGAGGGGAGACTTACTATGAGATATGGGGATGATAAACTGGACTTTTTCACGAGTAAATCCCAAGTGTCTTGTGATAATGAAAAAACCGAGGTTTCAAAACCTAATGATTCTAAACCTAATGATTTCAAAATGTACACTTTAGCGGAAAGAATGAGGCGTAATGCGTGTTTTAAAAAAATTAAGAAGAACGGTTTTAAAGATGAGGATTTTAATGATACATAATACGTGTACCTAATTCAAAAGGGTATGTGTAAATTTATGAATGAAAAATAACTTTGGGATGTATTCGATGAAACAAGTGAAACACCAATTCCGAAGGGAGACGTTAGTGCCATCACGGCAATGACCAAAATGGACTCGTCTTCACCACCTTCGAAGGACCACGTCTTTGAGGCTTCAACTTCTAACTCCATCGAAGTGCCTCCTTTTCCTAGCCCAACACCCGTTGAGGCGAAAGGTTTTATCGACATCGATCCTCTCGTTCTAGAAAAGTCACCTAAGCATAGTCATTCGACTTGTAAGACCATGGTTGTGAGTGCTCACATCGACTCTTTCTTTGACAATGACGATGGCGATTTTGCCGAGATTGATCACGTACTTCGAAATCCACATGCAATTTTTGATTCTCCTAAAAAGAAACATGTGAAGTACGATGATTACGAGTTTGATCTCGAGATTGAGGAAATCATTGAACGAGAGCTAGCTCTTTTGCCTCCACTTCCACCTACAAGTGAGGTCGAACTTTCCAAAATAGAGGATGAACTTAATGAGTTGGAACGTCTTATTTTCGATGAGGAACCAACTCATGTGACCAACAAAAATCCAATTATCGAGGAGTTACCTAATCAACACTCCTCAAATGAGAATTACGTTTACCACATTCGTGAGGATTTAACTTATCAACAATCCCCACAAATGGATGATGGTTTCGTGCTTGATCGTGATCTCTTCGAGAGAGTTTCTAAGATACTCAAGGAGGGGAATGACAAATCTTGGTTTGACAATCCTATCTTTGATGAGGAAATCAATGAGATCAACGTTCATGAGGATGACGAATATGTAGACCCCGAGGGGGCGGTGTTCTTTATTGATAAACGTTTTGAGAACTTATATAATCCGCCACCCCCCTCCCACCAATGACATAAATGTGAGGATTTTTAGCGCGACTAATTTTGAATTTGACACGCCAAATATTTTCGACATTATCAAATCGGGTTTTCATAAAGATTTTTTAAACGATGAAAAAGGAAAAGATTTTAAAAAAGTTTTAAAAGATTTTTCTATAAGTTTAACTCCATCATCACCATGTTTGATGAGTGCTACCACCTCGTCTACCCCTTTTAATGACGGTTGGTGTGGATCTAGTGTGGGGGAAGCCCCTTATGTTCCCTCACATATCTCCACCGAGGACGAGATTTACGATCCCGAAATTGCTTGTAAAGGGAAATATCGGTCTTCCATCGATGCAATAAATGGAAAATATATTCATTTGCTTGGTGTGAGTCTACCTCGAGTAGCTCATTATGTTGACTTACCCATTGTCTCACCTTTCTATTTCTCATCTCTTTTCTTAGACCCCTTTGGGGTCTTTGTTTTAGCATGCGTTGAAGTAGCGTTGTTTCGTCTTTCATCCGAAAACGATGACGCTATCTTTGACCCCGGTATATGTTTATCGGGTTTCTAAAGTACTCAACGTACTTTTGGGCATTGTTTATCATGTAAGCCCCACCAAAAATGACCATACCAAGATTATCCCTAAATGATCACATTTATGGGGATTCGAGTCGAGCTTTTGCCTCGGTTATAAAAAACAAGGTGCCTCGTGGGGGATTCTCATGCTTATCCTTGTAAATATTGTCGTTTTCTAATAGTGTAACGAGGGGACTTGTGCTCTTCCAACCTTTGTTCCGTGGTTGTTTGTGATTGTGATTTATTAGGTTCATCGTCATCATTGAAGCCTCTCGTGTTCGTTTTACGGATCACTCGAGCTTCGATCGTTGCCTTTGGAGCTTCCGATATCCAATGATATCCTTTTATGTTCTAACGTTTATCTTATTAGCATAATTCATAAACGGCTTTTAGGTTATTCGTTTTACCCTTTCCATGCTCAAGATTAAGCATTTGACTACGTCTCTAGTATGGGGGTGTTTTCACCCCTAGACTTGAAACATTGAGGACAATGTTTAGTTTTAGTATGGGGGGTGAGTAGATACTTCACCTTGCTTACGTCACCACGCAATCAAAGTTTCATCTTTTTGTTATCGTTTTATGCAAAATAAGGCTAAAAATGGCCAAATTTTAAAAATTTTCTAGTTTTTCATAAGTGTTTAAGACAAGAATGTAGGTTTTCCGATGGTGAGAATAAGAGTAATTTTTTACTCGACCGTGCGTGTTGAGCACTTAGCTTCGATTCCTTAACTTTTTAGGCTAAGTCTCTTAAATGAGGACGAGAAATGATAGAGTTATTTATAAGTCTCGCAATCTTTCACGATCTAATGTGTAGTAATTATTAGCTTATTCTCCCCACGCTTTTGTATAATAAATTGGTAATAAATATTGATTTAGCGGTTTAGTCACTATTGTTGGTTTCTAATTTGTTTTAGTAGCTTCCATGTAATTAAATTGGGAAAACATTAAGGTATCGCCAGCATCACAGTTTTGAAGTATTGGCACCCGAATAATCGAAAGCTTCAACCAATAATAAGATTTCAAGTGCTCACCTAAATTAAGCAAAAAATTGAAGCTCACAAGGCCAAAAAATCTACGCCCAAATTGAAAGTGAATCAAGCCTTAATCTTTGAAGCTTTAAAGATCCAAAATTCGCTTTAGCGTGAGGATATACGTCTTTGGCTAATAAAACCACCGATGAGGCGGATAATAAAAGGCAAGGCAAGACAGAAGTCATAATAAAAGCTCCATGGTGGAGTTGAATAAAAGATGGAGGTAAACCTATGATAATAAGGCCCTTCCGTTAGGGGGCGTATAAAAGTCTTGGTAATAAGTCTCATGTTCAAAACCGTCATAAAACCGTGTTTATCGATCCTTCTTGTTGACTTAAATTTTTGACATCGTTGTCTATTAGGATGAATTATTAATTTAATGATTTTGGTTACACCGTTAAGACTCTATTTTTAGACTTAATCTCTATTCACGCATAAGTCAATGATGTATCCTCGTGATCATTAAGACAAAATAAAATTTAAGAGATACTAAGTAGGAATAAGGGAGTCTAGCTTCGTAATTAACACTCATGAGATATGATTGTGTTGCTAACTTATAATAACAATGATCTCGTTACACGCTTAGCATGGAATTGAGTGAAAATCGAGGACGACGAAATTATTTCTAACGAAGCATTTACGTGTTCTTGTTCTATGATCCTAAAATTCAGTTAATCATGATGAAAACAATACATTATGTCTAAAACACGTGTAGTAGTTTATTTAAGTTTATGTCTTCAATAAAAACCATCATAAAATGAATTTTGGAAGTGCTACGATACTTAATTCTAGCATTGCGTGGGGACACGGCAATGGTTTAGTATGGGGGAGTGATGAGACTGTAATTATTCATAGTCTCATCGTCCAAATCGGGCTTAAAACGCTTAAAATATCATCAAAATACCCATATATATGCTTGTGTTTGTTCATTGTGTATTTTAGGTACGGATATCGTGAAATCAACAAAAGATCAAAGGAATCAAGCAAAAACAAACACGGGAAACGAAGTCGCACAAAGAACCGGACCCGAATCATGATTTTCCTATCAAGTCCTTGAAGTTTGAAGAATTGGCAAGATTGGTCCCTCTACTTTTGAAGACTTGTCACTTAATACCCTTGTAAATCCTAATTATTACATTTGGGTCCCTTAAGTTTAAAGATTATATCATAAAGGACCTTAAAGAATGCAAAATATGCATATAAAACCCTTGGAATAGCTTTGATAAAAACTTTTGTGGCCAAAGTATGAAACTTAAAAGTTTCATTACAAAGGGGAAATTGGTCATAAGCGGTTTAAATATTATATGGCAACACGGAAGTAATGGAGGGGCCAAAATGCGGCAGTCAACTAAACCTTTACCATCCACTCCTAAGACGACACCTCACTTTGACTAATTGACCATCCACTCATATCACTCCAAACTGCCATGTCACCATCCACCCACTTATTTACTTAACAGATTTTATTTAATATGTTTTTAAACACAAAAAAACGTGGGAAACCATTACTATTAACATTTCACCCCATTAATCCCATTGGTCATCATCTCCTAATCCCTATAAACCCTAATCCCATTAATCCTTCAAATCAAAGGGGTTTTGTAAATTAGCTTCCAGATCCCTAATTTAACCCATACTAAACTAAACCCAACCATAAAAACCAACCCCACTACACCCATGTGACACCCCTGTCCCTCCCCTGCTCAAGTCCCTTTCCACAAAACCCCATGAGGGGACATGATCAACATCCCAAAAGGTTTTACTTGTTCCCTACTCAAAATGGACGTCCAAGATGATGGAATACTAGCTGGCAACTCACATGATCCTGCAAAAGTCACAAGATGCCATATTGACGTTTTTTGACCAAGAATTTCAAACTCAGTCCAAGGGCACTTAAGGAAAATTGCTTGTTAGGGTTTTAGCTTCTAGTCTTTTCTTTATAGTAGTATAAATACTCAACTGCATGTAGCTAGTATTTCTTGTTCCAATTTTTGTAAAAAACTTTTTATGATTAATGAAAATGAAAGTATTGAGTTTTTTTAAATTGTGTTCTACTTTATTTATTGTCTTAGTATAAGTGTTTACTGTTTTCAAAAGTAGTTAAAGTTTTCAGGAAAAAGGAGGTTTCATTTGATATTTTCAGAAATTCGTTTTATGTTGGAAAAGAGTTTCATAAGCTTGGATTAAAAGCCTTGAGGAAGTGAAAGTGGACTCAAGGTTTTGATCCAAGTCTGGTGTTAAGTTTCTGTTTAGTTTTAAAGGTTGTTTTAAAAGGTTTGGTGGTTCAAGATTTTCTCCAAAGATCTTTCTTTTTTTACTGATTTACTTACTGTTTGGTTAAGCTTCCACCACAAAGCCTGACAAGCTTTTGGGTGAAAGCTTAAACAAACTTGAATCTTGAATCTTGTTTCTTGGTTTGGTGGTGGTTTGCAAGTTTCAAGAATAAGACAAGTCCCCATTCTCTTTCTCTTCACATTTTCTTGAAGATATTTGATGACGTATAGTCCCCAGCCGGGTCATGAACCCGGCCCAGGGGTACTACCCGTATCCGGCCCATTACAGATGGGTGGGAATAATGTTATTTGATCTTATGGGCTTGAATGAACAGTAACCGCACACACGTGTGCAGCCCACGGCCCGGCATGCCCGGTGCAAGATTAGACAGAATCATACTCCTACTATGATTAGGATTTGTCCCAAAGGAGAGGATATTCACTCACCATAATTAGAAGATAACAATCAATATAAATTTGGTGATTATCCTTGCCTTGGGGCCAAAGCATCAGTGACAGCCCATTAGGGTTTCACTGCCTATATAAGGAACCCCCAAGGGTTCCACAAAGGTATTACATTCTACACATTCTCAAACTCTCATCCGATTCCTATTACCCTAATCAATTACTTACTTTCACGCCGGAGTTTAATCGTGGGAAACATTCCCACGGTAAGCCTAACGCGTGTTGTTTAGTGTGGAGGATCCCAACCATACGATTCACTTGGTGCAGGAGCCGGAGTCCAGCCATCCCGAATTAAGCCTAATTCGGGTCTAGCAAGGATCACCCAACTTTTGTATCAACAAGTTGGCGCCATCCGTGGTACCCATTACACTAAGCTAGAGCAAAAAAATCTCATCTTGAATCTTCAATGGCGAAGGGGCATCCGCAGGGAAATCCCAGGAACACAAATCCTGGAAATCGGAAGTCCCAAGGGGAAGGGATACTACTTCCCAACCGATCCCCTAGCCATTAAGCTGTCGGACCAAACAGCCGGAGTGGTCTTCAGTCCATAGGGGTGACGAGCACGTTCTCCATGACCCCACCACCTACTTCGACCTTGGATAATCCTGATCCAGGGAGTGGGCCCAATCCCCCTAACAAGGAGCCGCGCAGACCATCGACCGAGGAAGAATGATTGTAGTGTTTTTACACACCTTTAGGAAAAGGAGGTAAAATAGGGAAAGTATTAAGTGTTGGTTTAGGAAAATCGAGCACTAATGACCAAATAAGTTCAAGTTCGTTTCCCAAGGAGGCAAGTGTGTTGTGTAATGAGTTGATTTATGATGTTTATGATTTTATTGAGAAGAAAAGAAAAGAAAGAAGAAAGAAATGACGGTTACGAAGACGGATCGAGCTAAGACGAAAACGCGTTCACGTAAAACCGTAAAAAACTACAAAATAAAAATTTTAACCTAAAAATTCCTAAAATTTACTAAAAATCCACAATAATATTCTAAGAGTTTACAAAAAATCCAAACTTGCTAAAACCTTTTAATTAATTAGATAATGACTTTTTAATGCTAATTAAAGCCCTAAAAATCACAATTAATTATTAAAAAGCCCTAAACAAGATCTAATAGTTTGTAAACCTCAAAAATATCCTAATTAAGCTAAAAAGTATTTTTAAAAATTTTAAAACCAAATTAAACTATTTTTAAATACTTAAAAACTACTAAAATCTATTAAATCTTAAATTAATTCCAGAAAATAATTGAAAAACCCTAAAAATATTTGGAAAGTTACAAAATTCCTAATTATGTGTCTTTAATCTAGGAAAAATGAAAAAAGTAGAAAAAACAAATTTCAATTTTTAATAATAAAATAATCAAAAAATAATCAAAAAAAATTCGAAGTTCATAAAAAAATTCTAAAAAATTACCAATAATCTAGAATAATGTAACTAAGACAAAAATGCAATTAAAATTTTCTGAAACCTATTTAATAATTTTATATTGAATTTTAAAGTTGGTTAAAAACCCTAAAATCCAATAAAATCAAAAATAAGACTTTTTGGAAACTTTTTGGGCTGTAAACCTCAAAATACTTTAATAAAACCTAAAAATCACCAGGAAGATATACTTCTTCCAAGAACTTATATCCAGAGAACTCATTGAAGATGAGTTTATCCTCCAAACTTTTACAATTTATAAGAACTTCGCGCCAAGCAAGACCGCCCTTGTCCCTTTCCTTTATCCATTCCGCCTCCTTCTTTGCTTTGTTCCAATAGAGTCTAAGGCAAAGCTAAAGTGGTTCGTATGCCTACTTTACCTACTTGACGAAAGGGAACGAACTTCGTTTCGTTTCCGGGTTTATGGATTGGATTCAGTCAGCCTCACTCCTTCCTTTTTATGTTGTCGTGATGGTTACCGGCGAACGCTCCCAAAGGCGACCCTCTCGAGTTTCCGGCTGTTTTCTAGATTGAAGTAGCCTTTCGTCGCCCCGAAGGAAGTTACTATCAAAGAGCTCGCCCTACTGAAGTACCAAAGGTGCCCCGTAGAAAGATTCGATGCTGTTACCGAATGGGTTCGCGCTAGCCTTCTCCACGATGCAATCAACCAGTTAGTGGCCGAGGATGGGGGGGTCCACGAAGTGACCCGGGAGGCGGTAAGGACCGCGATAAATTGGGTGCGCCCAGAGGCCCCCAGTCCACTAGAGCAATTTTGATCGGCCCTTCTTATTATATTAGTAAGATAGGTTGCTTGAGCGCATTTTGACCCTTTCTATTAGTAAGGTTGTCGTATCGATCAAGGCGAAACTCAAGCAATATAAAAGCAGTAAACCTGTAGGGGAACTTGCTTCTTGCTGCTTCTTGCTGTAGTTTCATTAGCTGCATATCGCGCTACTCCCCGAGCAGCGCTCTTCTAGCGGCCCGGCTTTGCTTCCGAAGTCGAGCAGTCTCAATTTCATTTCACTACAGGATTTTAGAATGAATGTTGGGCTGGGCCACCTCGAATGGCGTGAGCCGCATGCGGGGAGACCCGCACGTACGGTTTTTAGGGGGATCTGGTCGAAAGACCGGCCGGCGCCCACCCGACTAGAGGGACTGAGAAATTAATAGAGTACAAAACTTATCTTCAAGCTTTACCTTATTCTGATAGTAAAAGAAGCTATCATCTCCGGGGGGAGTCAGATGATTGTCTGGACTGGTTCTTTTGAGGGAGGCCTATCAATTGCACGGGTCCAAGCTTGATTGATTGATTCTTTTAAAACTAGCTCCTGTAATCAATCTCACCATTAGCATTTTGACCATTATAATTTTTTTGGATCTTCAAAATGCTTTTTCCTATTTTTAAATTACTTAACTAAATACGGGTAATTAAAAATTAAAAGAAAATAAATAAATAAAGAGAAAATTTGATAAGTTAGCTAGAAAAATCCCTAATGTGACCCTAAACCTAAGAAAAATGAAATCTAGCCAAAAAGCTAAGCCAATAAGCCCACAAGATCTTATTTAGCTATGGCTTAATTTGGAAAAGCCCAAACATAAACTCCTTAAGTATATATTGAAATGAAACCCTAGCAGTCAAAGACCCTAGGGCGCAATGGTAATGAGTGTGTGTTGTGAGGAGGATGGCGCAGGTTCGAGTCCTGGCCAGTCCTTTTTGAAAAAAAAACTATTTTTTCTTTTTTAAACTTTTAAAAACTCAAACTTGTTACTCTTTTAATCACCAAAACACAAACACCAATCTAAAATAACAAAGATTAAAGCTATAGAAGTCAAAAACGTGCCCAGGTGTATACTTGTTACTGATGAACACAAGGGGTTTCTTCACTTGTGAAATGATGAATCAAGAGGGCTTGATTCTGGCTTTTTGCTGATGATTGTTGGACAAATGGGGCACTCCCACAACCAGTAGGGTTGTGGGAAGTCAAGAACAACAAGAAACACACAAGACAAGCAAGAATCATGCACAATAATCAAACCCAATGGCATACAAGTTTCTGATTTAGCTTATGTTACTGATGAACAATTTGACCAAATTGCATGCACAAAATCGAATTTCCAAGGCTCAAATCTTGCAAATAAGCTCACAAACTGACATTCAAATGATTCACAATCCTCAAATGACCTAAAATCTAGCAGTATATCAATTTTGAGGCACAATCAAACACAAAATCAAGCACTATAGGCAGTTTTCTGATTAAGCTAGTTTATACCTTTTTTGACATACAAATTGCTTTTAAACCTACCAAACTAGAATACAAATGCTACTATCACCTACTACTAACCTAGTGAATGTATCTAGCCAAATTTTAGCCCTAAAACTCTCACCAATCTCAAATAAATAACAGATCCAAACACCCCTTAATGTTTCTGAAAATCCAATTTTTCAAAGCAACTCTATTTAAATCCAAACCAAATTGATTTTAAACAATCCTAACATGCATATTATACCTAAATATGGCAATATCAAACCAAATAACAGTCACTTAAGCACTTGCAGTCAAAATCATTCAAAATCACAAAATAACTGAAAACTTAAACAACGGACAAGGCTTTTACCTTAAGGGACCTACATCCAGGCCCCTTAATGGCAGCTTAGCCCCCTCCAATCAGGTCCGGACCTGAGCTGAACCTTGAACAGCAAGCTTCTACAAACCTGCTAAGAGAGAATTAAGAACATATATCCCAAAAATCTGATTTTTCTGAAAAAACTCTCTTTTTTAAAACCTTGAAACCAATAAACCTAATCCTTTGAACAACTTCTGAAACAAGTACAATATCAGATAATCCAAGAATCCATTCCACTTTCACTTCACAAATTCTTGGATTTCTGAAAATTGAAAAAAACTTTTCAAAAACCTTTTTTTGAAAACTCAAAACCTTAACAAATTTTGGGACTCAGTATTAGCTTTCAACACACACACAACTTTTAACAAACATAAAAAGGAATTAAATTGTTTTAGCAAATACCAAACTTTTATTTCATTAAAAAGGAATTACAATGTGAAAGCTTAAAAACTGGAACAAAGAAAATACAACCCACATACGGGTGTATTTATACTAGTCTATAGAAAATACTAGATTGCTAAACCCTAATCCTTGAATTTCCATCCTTGCCCTTGGTTTGACTGAATTCTTGGTCAAAAAATGGTATCTTGTGAGCTTTGTACTTGGCCAGCTGTTAAAACTTGATCTTGAACGTTTGTTTGAGCTTGGAGGACAAGTAAAATCATCTCAGACGTTGGTTTGGTCGGGTATTGGGTTTGGGGACGAAAGTGATGGGCAGGGGAGGGTCCCACAACCACATGGGTGTGTTGTGGATGGAATCTGGGTTGTGGGTTGGGTTTGCATGATGGTTAATCAAAGTTCTGGAGTGGCTTAACAAAAACCCCTTTGGTTTAGTGTCAATTTAGGATTAGGGTTTATGTTGGTTTAGAGGGTGGTTTAATCCAAAAGGGGGAAAAACGTTTTTAAATAAGTGTTAGAGAGGGAAATTAGGGAGGTTTGACTGGTACGTTTGACCAGGTTTATTTAATAAACCTGGGTTAGGTTGGTTACGGGTTTGGACTGGGTAGGGTATGGGTAAATGGGTGGATGGGTGGGTCAAGCTGACGTGTAAGGTGGGGGTTGGATGGTTATGTTTGGCTGTCTTGGCAGAATTGACCCCCAAGCTTTCTTCTTTCTTCCATGTTGTATAAACAGCAACAAACTTGTAATTCCCTTTATAACAAGTTTGGTCATTTGGCAATTTTGGCACAAAAGTTTTATAAGCTTGAAACAAGGACTTCAAATGAAATTTCTTCTATTTACAAGGGCTAAACTTGTAATGTCTTCAAACTTCAAGGACCATTCTTGCATAACTTGATTTCTTCAAGGTCTTAACTTGTCAAGTCTTCAAAAATTGAGGGACTAAAGTTGCCAATCTTCAAAACTTCAAGGGCATTTTTGTAAAATCCAAACTTGGGCCCGGTTCATTGTGCGGCTTCGTTTCCCGTGTTCGTTTTTAATGATTCTTGTGATCTTTTGCCATTTCCTCAATATCCGTACCTAAAAATACACAAGTAACAAACACGAGCATATATTTGGCAGTTTTAATGATATTTTATGCATTTTAAGCCCGATTTGGACGATGAGACTATGTATAAAAGCAGTCTCATCACTCCCCCATACTAAACCATTGTCGTGTCCTCACGCAATGCTAGAATAAAGTATCATAGCACCTCCAAAATTCAATTTTATTCAATTTATTGGAATGATAAATTAACTATACTACTACTATTGCTACTACTTGCGTTTTAGACATAATGTATGATTTTAATCACAAAATGGGACGTTTAGGTTCATAGAATAAGAACACGTGAATGCTTCGTTAGAAATAATTTCATAGTCCTTGATTTTCACTCCAATTCCATGCCAAGCGTGCAACGAGATCATTGTCATTATAAGTTAGTAATGCTAACACTACTCATATGCCCTAATCACGTACTTATCCTCCCATTATTCCTAAGTTGTATCTCTTATATTTTATTATGTCTTGAATGTTTCACGAGGATACATCGTTGACTTATGCGATAATAGAGATTTAGGTCTAAAAATAGAGTCCTAACGGTGTAACTAAGACCATCAAATTAATAACCCCTCCTAATAGACAACGATGTCAAAAAATTAAGTCAACAAGAAGAATCGATAAACACGGTTTTATAACGGTTTTGAACATGAGACTTATTACCAAGACTTTCATACGCCCCCTAACGGAAGGGCCTTATTATCTTTGGTTTACCTCCATCTTTTATTCAACTTCGCCATGAAGCTTTTATTATGACTTCGGTCTTGCCTTGCCTTTTATTATCCGCCTCATCGGTGGTTTTATTAGCCAAAGACGTATATCCTCACGCTAAAGCGAATTTTGGATCTTTAAAGCTTCGAAGATTAAGGCTTGATTCACTTTCAATTTTGCATAGATTTTAGGCCTTGTGGGGCTTCAAATTGTTTGCTAGATTTTGGTGAGCACTTGAAATCTTATTATTAGGTGAAGCTTTTGATTATTCGGGTGCCAATACTTCAAAACCGTGACGCTGGCGATACCTTAATGTCTTCCCAATTTAATTACACGGAAGCTACTAGAAAAGACTAGAAACCCAACAATCCTAACTAAACCGCTAAGTCAATATTTATTAAGCAAAAAATATTTACATGCGAAGGGAGAATAAGCAAACAACGAGAACACATGAGTTTTTGAAAGAATACGAGTACTCTACGTTTAGCATAGTAACTTATAATTAACTCTATCATTTCTCGTCCTCATTTAAGAGACTTAGCCTAATGTGTAGTTAAGGAATCAAAGCTAAGTGCTCAATACGCACGGTCGAGTAAAAAATTACTCTTATTCTCGCCATTGGAAAATCTACATTCGTGTCTTAAACACTTATAAAACATGAGAAAATTTTTAAAATTTGGTCATTTTTAGCCTTATTTTGTAACAAAATGATAAACAAAAAGATAAACTTTGGAAAGCGTGAAGGTTTGGCAAGGCAAGTATCTATTCACCCCCCCATACTAAAGTTAAACATTGTCCTCAATGTTTCGAGTCTAGGGGTGCAAACACCCCCATACTAGAGACGTAGTCGAATGCCTAATCTAGCATGGAAAGGGTGTAACCAATAAATTAATAGCCGTTTATGAAGTGTGCTAAAAACCTAAGGTTAGAACATCAAAGGATATATCATTTGGATATTGAGAAATGTCTCCAAAGCAAACGATCGAGTGCTACCATAAAACGAAACACGAGAGGCTCTAATCGTGAAGATCATGATCTAAAAACCACAATGCACAAACAACCACGGAACAAAGGTTGGAAGGGCACAAATCCCCTCACATTAAACTAATTAGAAAGCAATAATATGTACATGGATAAGCATGGGTCTCCCCCACGAGGCACCTTGTTTTTGATAACCGAGTCAAAAGCTCAACTCGAATCCCCATAAATGTGATCATTTAGGGATAATCATGGTATGGTCAATTTTTGGTGGGGCTTACATGATAAACAAGGCCCAAAAAACAACCGGTATTAAGGACTAAGTCCTTTGATGGTGCAAAATACTGGGATCGAAGATGGCGTTCTCATTTTCATTGGAAAAACAAATCAAGGCCACTTCATCGTGTGCCAACACAAACTCAAAGAGTTTAAATAAAATAGGAGAGAGGAAATAGAAGGGTGGGACAATGGGTAAGTCACTAAAAACATGAGCTACTCGAGGTAGACTCACACCAATCAAATGAAAAGATTTTCCATTTATTGCATCGGTGGAAGACCGAGATTTCCCTATATAAGCAATTCCAGGATCAAATATCTTGTCATCGGTGGAGAAAGGGGAGGGAACATAAGGGGATTCCCCCACACTAAGTCCACACAAAGCATCGTCAAAAGGAGAAGACGAGCTTGTAGTACTCAATAAACGTGGTGATGACGGAGTTAGAATTGTAGAAAAATCTTTTAAATTCAATTCAAAATCTTTTCCTTTTTCATCTTTTACACTCTCCTTGTGAAAACCCGATTTAATTATGTCAAAAATATTTGGTGTTTCTAAAGCAATGTTAGTCACACTAAAAATTCTCACATTTTGAAATCTTTTTGGTTTAGGTGGTGGTAAGTTTTCAAATCTTTTGTCAACAAAGAAAACTCCCCCATCGGGATCAACGTATTCATCATCCGAAGAATCACTCGAGATTGGAAACGTAGGCTTAACACTCTTAACCTCCACCGGCGGAGGGGACGGAACTTCATTTTTATCAACAACTCCTAAAACTCTATTGGAAATCTTTTTGCAAATGTTTTTGATGGGATTGACATTGTACAAAGATGTGATCGAATACACATGAGAAATAGTGGACTTTTGGGTTGCATTAATGATGAGTTCTTCCTCATTGAAACGAAGAGTGATTTTCCTTGCATGCACATCGATAAGTGCTCTCGAGGTATCCAAAAAAGATCGACCTAAAATTAACGGAACTTTAGGATCGATAGGAATGTCAACAACAATAAAGTCTACAGGATAGTAGAACTTTCCAACTTTCACAAAGACGTCCTCGGCAACTCCACAAGCTAGAATCGTAGAATGATCGGCCATTTCGATTGACATTCTTGAAGGAGTGAGATTTGGAAGATTGAGCGATTTAAAAATCTCAAGAGGCATCAAATTAATACTAGCACCAAGATCGGCCAAGGCGTAGCATTCTTCCATGTCTTGTATAGCACATGGGATTAAAAACTTTCCAGGATCACCGACTTTTTGAGGTATGCGGCTTAGAAAAACCGATGAACAACTAGACGATTTTTGCAATTTCTCTTTGTTATTCAACATACTTTTAAAGTTCACGGCAAATCGAGGCATCATGACTAAGGCGTCGGCAAAACTTATATTGAAATGCAAGTCACGAAACATTTTCATAAAGAGTTCAAATTGATAGTTATTTCGTTCTTGTGCCTTTTCCTTGTCTCGTCTTGAAGGGTATGGTAAAGGTGGTGTGGGTTGGGGCATAGTAGGCATAGGCAACGGCCTTGGAATCTCGGGTTCCATGATTGGTGTGGGTTCAACCGTAGGTGTGGTTTGATCGGTACTTCGTGGGCTTTGAATTTGCTCCTTTTCAACCACAACCTCGGGTTGTTTCTCTTTTTCCTTCTCCATAGAAGTACTTGGACGAGAAATGGGTTCTTTGAAAGTTTTACCACTACGAGTAGTAATAACCTTCAATTCTCCTTTCGGGTTTACGATGGTATCACTAGGAAGACCACCCGAAGAAGACGGCTTACACATGATAGCTTCAAACATTTTTCCCATTCGGTCTTCAAACTTAGATTGCCTAGCATCCGCTTTTAACAATTCTTGCTTAATCTCATGTTGCCCTTGCTCCATTTTTTGTTGATTTTGTTGGAGTCTTTGAACATTTCCTTCCATTTTATTAGCATGAGTTTTAAGTTCATTAGCAAGTTCGTTTTTTAGCTCGTTTTTCAACTCGGACCTTAAGCTAACCATTTCACGTTGCATATTATCAAACTTAGCATCATTAGCCTTAGCATAATTCAAAAATTCTCCTTGAAGATTTTTGGTGTGATCATTTTGAAAACCTTGTGAAGTAGTTTGAAAATCACGGTTTTGGTTTTGGTTTGAAACTTGCCCATTTCCACTTTGATAATTACCCTTGTTATAATTCCTTTGATTTCCTTGATAATTACCACCTTGGTTGTTGTTTCGATAATTATTAGCATTTTGATTTGGTGGAGCTTGATTTTGGCGGGAACCTTGGCCGTTTTGGTTATAAGTTCCTGTGGCTACATAAGCACTCGAAGTGTTACCATCCGCGGTAATGCACTCGGAAAGATCATGAGCTCCACCACACGACAAACAACTCTTAGAAACCGCTTTAACCGAAGCGGAATTTGAAGCTTCTTGAGCTTTCCAATGGGACATAAGGGTTGAAAACCTATCGAAAAACCGATTTTCCTCATTAGCTTCATCATGTAAGGCATTGATACTACGAGACGATGATGAGCCCATTTTGGCAACACTCGGTGTGTTACGAGGGCTATAAACCTTAGACCTATTCTCAATTATAACCAAAGCTTCTTCAACCGTTTTACACAAAAAATTACCACCCGCGGCGGCATTTAAATAATCTCTTTCATGATCATTAAGTCCATTGTAAAACGTGTCAATTTGGTGCAAGTCGGAAAAACCGTGATGAGGACATTCATGTAACATCTCCTTAAACCTATTCCAAGCCGTTGAAAAACTTTCATTTGATTCTTGTGAAAATTTAGAAATCTCATTTTTCAAATGCGTAGTCTTAGAGGGCGGAAAAAATTGGTTCACAAATTTTGAAACGAGATCCTTCCACGTCAATATAGAATTGGGTGGCTCTTTCTCTAACCAAATTTTTGCGGGCCCCGCTAAGGAATACGGAAAAAGCATCATCTTAATCGATTCATTCGAGACATCCTTGAATTTGCACGTGGCGGTAAGACGATTAAATTGGCGGATATGGTTGTGGGGATTGTCCTTCTCATCACCACGGAATTTGTTGTTTTGGATCATCGACAACAAACCCGTTTTCACCTCAAAATTCTCCGCAAGGATAGCGAGAATCACAATCGCTTCTCCATAACCCTCGGTGGGTTCTTGAAGTAACTCCATCATAGTTCGATTCGCCATGGTAGGTGCTTCTCGTACAATGGGTTCATCAATAGGAGACTCCTCACTAGAATGAGTTGGAGTGGGAGTTTTGTTCTTTCGTCTACGTGCACGTTTTGCTTGATTACGAGTTAGCATAAACGTCACCTACAACGAGGAGACGAGCAAAGAAGATTCTTTTTGGTGTTTTGTATTTTTTCAATTTTTTGTGGTTTTTGATGGTATTAACTTTTTTGGAAATTGGTGAAATGTATTAAGTAGACAAAAATCTACAAATCTCCTCCTTAATCAAATCTCTTGATTAAGGAGGCCTCAAGGAATGAAAACGATCACGTGGAGTGAACGCCTTCGATGACTTTAGAACGATGGTGGAACACCAAATCGTTCAAGAGGGTTTAATCAAATGAAACCAAGAAAATATATATGATATGTAATAATACTTTGGGCGGCAAAACCCTCGATTAGCTCTCAAAATCAAATACGCACAAGCAAGCGGAGGAAACGAGGCGGCGCGAAGCACTTAAGATCCTTTTTCCTTTAGGTCGTGAAATACAACCGCCTTATACCCACCTTATAGTTTGTATTTTCAAAATCAAGCTTCACGAAAGTATTTATCTATTTTTTCCTTTTTCTTTGGTTTGAGATTCGAATACAATGATTGGGTAATGACCTCCCAAGTCAAGGTTGTGATTTCTCACGTATTTGGAGAACTTGTGAATTTATTGTTCTACGTATATAATATATTAATAGTATTCACACAAAAACCGAAAAACTATAATACGTATTAGAGAGTGCTACTAATACAATTACTATTATGGCTAGTATATTAAAAAAACAACGGTTCAATCAAAACACAACACGCCTCCCCGGCAGCGGCGCCAAAATGATTGTAGTGTTTTTACACACCTTTAGGAAAAAGAGGTAAAATAGGGAAAGTATTAAGTGTCGGTTTAGGAAAATCGAGCACTAATGACCAAATAAGTTAAAGTTCGTTTCCCAAGGAGGCAAGTGTGTTGTGTAATGAGTTGATTTATGATGTTTATGATTTTATTGAGAAGAAAAGAAAAGAAAGAAGAAAGAAATGACGGTTACGAAGACGGATCGAGCTAAGACGAAAACGCGTTCACGTAAAACCGTAAAAAACTACAAAATAAAAATTTTAACCTAAAAATTCCTAAAATTTACTAAAAATCCACAACAATATTCTAAGAGTTTACAAAAAATCCAAACTTGCTAAAACCTTTTAATTAATTAGATAATGACTTTTTAATGCTAATTAAAGCCCTAAAAATCACAATTAATTATTAAAAAGCCCTAAACAAGATCTAATAGTTTGTAAACCTCAAAAATATCCTAATTAAGCTAAAAAGTATTTTTTTTAAGTTTTAAATCCAAATTAAACTATTTTTAAATACTTAAAAACTATTAAAATCTATTAAATCTTAAATTAATTCTAGAAAATAATTGAAAAACCCTAAAAATATTTGGAAAGTTACAAAATTCCTAATTATGTGTCTTTAATCTAGGAAAAATGAAAAAAGTAGAAAAAACAAACTTTTAATTTTTAATAATAAAATAATAATAAAATAATCAAAAAAAAATTCAAAGTTCATAAAAAAATTCTAAAAAATTACCAATAATCTAGAATAATGTAACTAAGACAAAAATGCAATTAAAATTTTCTGAAACCTATTTAATAATTTTATATCGAATTTTAAAGTTGGTTAAAAACCCTAAAATCCAATAAAATCAAAAATAAGACTTTTTGAAAACTTTTTGGGCTGTAAACCTCAAAATACTTTAATAAAACCTAAAAACTATTTTTTGGATCTTCAAAATGCTTTTACCTATTTTTAAATTACTTAACTAAATACGGGTAATTAAAAATTAAAAGAAAATAAATAAATAAAGAGAAAATTTGATAACTTAGCTAGAAAAATCCCTAATGTGACCCTAAACCTAAGAAAAATGAAATCTAGCCAAAAAGCTAAGCCAATAAGCCCACAAGAGCTTATTTAGCTACGGCTTAATTTGGAAAAGCCCAAACACAAACTCCTTAAGTATATATTGAAATGAAACCCTAGCAGTCAAAGACCCTAGGGCGCAATGGTAATGAGTGTGTGTTGTGAGGAGGATGGCGCAGGTTCGAGTCCTGACCAGTCCTTTTTGAAAATTTTTTTTTTTTTCTTTTTTAAACTTTTAAAAACTCAAACTTGTTACTCTTTTAATCACCAAAACACAAACACCAATCTAAAATAACAAAGATTAAAGCTATAGAAGTCAAAAACGTGCCCAGGTGTATACTTGTTTCTGATGAACACAAGTGGTTTCTTCACTTGTGAAATGATGAATCAAGAGGGCTTGATTCTGGCTTTTTGCTGATGATTGTTGGACAAATGGGGCACTCCCACAACCAGTAGGGTTGTGGGAAGTCAAGAACAACAAGAAACACACAAGACAAGCAAGAATCATGCACAATAATCAAACCCAATGGCATACAAGTTTCTGATTTAGCTTATGTTACTGATGAACAATTTGACCAAATTGCATGCACAAAATCGAATTTCCAAGGCTCAAATCTTGCAAATAAGCTCACAAACTGACATTCAAATGATTCACAATCCTCAAATGACCTAAAATCTAGCAGTATATCAATTTTGAGGCACAATCAAACACAAAATCAAGCACTATAGGCAGTTTTCTGATTAAGCTAGTTTATACCTTTTTTGACATACAAATTGCTTTTAAACCTACCAAACTGGAATACAAATGCTACTATCACCTACTACTAACCTAGTGAATGTATCTAGCCAAATTTTAACCCTAAAACTCTCACCAATCTCAAATAAATAACAGATCCAAACACCCCTTAATGTTTCTGAAAATCCAATTTTTCAAAGCAACTCTATTTAAATCCAAACCAAATTGATTTTAAACAATCCTAACATGCATATTATACCTAAATATGGCAATATCAAACCAAATAACAGTCACTTAAGCACTTGTAGTCAAAATCATTCAAAATCACAAAATAACTGAAAACTTAAACAAGGGACAAGGCTTTTACCTTAAGGGACCTACATCCAGGCCCCTTAATGGCAGCTTAGCCACCTCCAATCAGGTCCGGACCTGAGCTGAACCTTGAACAGCAAGCTTCTACAAACCTGCTAAGAGAGAATGAAGAACATATATCCCAAAAATCTGATTTTTCTGAAAAAACTCTCTTTTTTAAAACCTTGAAACCAATAAACCTAATCCTTTGAACAACTTCTGAAACAAGTACAATATCAGATAATCCAAGAATCCATTCCACTTTCACTTCACAAATTCTTAGATTTCTGAAAATTGAAAAAAACTTTTCAAAAACCTTTTTTTGAAAACTCAAAACCTTAACAAATTTTGGAACTCAGTATTAGCTTTCAACACACACACAACTTTTAACAAACATAAAAAGGAATTAAATTGTTTTAGCAAATACCAAACTTTTATTTCATTAAAAAGGAATTACAATGTGAAAGCTTAAAAACTGGAACAAAGAAAATACAACCCACATACGGGTGTATTTATACTAGTCTATAGAAAATACTAGATTGCTAAACCCTAATCCTTGAATTTCCATCCTTGCCCTTGGTTTGACTGAATTCTTGGTCAAAAAATGGTATCTTGTGAGCTTTGTACTTGGCCAGCTGTTAAAACTTGATCTTGAACGTTTGTTTGAGCTTGGAGGACAAGTAAAATCATCTCAGACGTTGGTTTGGTCGGGTATTGGGTTTGGGGACGAAAGTGATGGGCAGGGGAGGGTCCCACAACCACATGGGTGTGTTGTGGATGGAATCTGGGTTGTGGGTTGGGTTTGCATGATGGTTAATCAAAGTTCTGGAGTGGCTTAACAAAAACCCCTTTGGTTTAGTGTCAATTTAGGATTAGGGTTTATGTTGGTTTAGAGGGTGGTTTAATCCAAAAGGGGGAAAACGTTTTTAAATAAGTGTTAGAGAGGGAAATTAGGGAGGTTTGACTGGTACGTTTGACCAGGTTTATTTAATAAACCTGGGTTGGGTTGGTTACGGGTTTGGACTGGGTAGGGTATGGGTAAATGGGTGGATGGGTGGGTCAAGCTGACGTGTAAGGTGGGGGTTGGATGGTTATGTTTGGCTGTCTTGGCAGAATTGACCCCCAAGCTTTCTTCTTTCTTCCATGTTGTATAAACAGCAACAAACTTGTAATTCCCTTTATAACAAGTTTGGTCATTTGGCAATTTTGGCACAAAAGTTTTATAAGCTTGAAACAAGGACTTCAAATGAAATTTCTTCTATTTCCAAGGGTTAAACTTGTAATGTCTTCAAACTTCAAGGACCATTCTTGCATAACTTGATTTCTTCAAGGTCTTAACTTGTCAAGTCTTCAAAAATTGAGGGACTAAAGTTGCCAATCTTCAAAACTTCAAGGGCATTTTTGTAAAATCCAAACTTGGGCCCGGTTCATTGTGCGGCTTCGTTTCCCGTGTTCGTTTTTGAATGATTCTTGTGATCTTTTGCCATTTCCTCATTATCCGTACCTAAAAATACACAACTAACAAACACGAGCATATATTTGACAGTTTTAATGATATTTTATGCATTTTAAGCCCGATTTGGACGATGAGACTATGTATAAAAGCAGTCTCATCAAAGAAGTAGAGGTCGAACCACTCAGAGAGGAAGATCTCACTCGAGTTCTCACGCAGAACTTTGATAGGATTGTCCCAGGGATTGCATCAAGGTTGAATCTAGGGAGGGACCTCCAATCTAGACTCAACTTTGGCAATGCCGGACCAAGCACCTCTTCTCAAGGCCAAAGGAAGAGAAAGACACGACCTCAGGAGCGAAGCCTCTTTGAGGAAACTCCCCAACCTAGGAATGTGTTCGAACGCATAGGGGATCGTCTCATGCAGGAACTAACACAGTCCAGAGAAGAGGGAGAGAAGTCTGACGTTTCACCCGAACGACCAGATCTGGAATTAACCAGAACCAATCGCCGCACTAGCGTGTGGGATAGGATGAATACCGGGAAGAAGGCTCCTGGCTCTTTTCACAAGAGCGGCCCCCACCCAAAAGATGGGGCACCACCTCCTTCTCCCGGTCCATCAGGAGAGGACTCGGATGACCATCCGCCCAAGCGTCACCGACCTAGGCGCACTCCTCCACCACCACCAGACAATGAAGAGTACTATGGCGGTCCCTATTACCGAGAGACAGAATCAGAAGATCTTTCCCAACTGTGGTGTGACCCTAGTCTCACCCGTCCGTGGGCAGACCCCAGGGAAGATCCTTTTACTCTCCACATACAGAATTACTCCGAGGACACAAAACGTCGCATGCCGGCGTGTGTCAAGACTTATGATGGAACTGGTGATCCAGATGATCACCTCAAGATATTTGATACACAGGAGAAAATTGAGCGATGACCCATGCCTATATGGTGCCAAATGTTCAATTCAACCTTGATCGACAATGCTCGTGACTGGTTTGAAGGACTTCCTCCGTGAAGCATTGATAGCTTCACTGAATTACGCATTGCGTTCAAGAATAATTATACTCAGCGGAAGAAGTATAATAGGGACCCGGTCTCATTGGCAACCGTCAAGCAGAGGCCGGGGGAGTCTACGGAAGCCTTCACCGAACGCTTCAATGACGAGTGCACACGCACAAAAACAATGCTAGAACTCCTGAAAATTTCCGACTATATGCATGTCATAACAGACAGGGAATTAATCAGACGTCTCAATGACAAGGGTCCGGAGAGGTATGACGACCTCATGGAAAGGGTCAGAAACTTCATAGAAGGAGAAACCGCGGTTGCCGTGGCCTATCCTTCAAAAGGAAACCGCTACCGATCAAACGACCAGTCCAGGAGACAGTCGGGCGGTCAAAACAACCAGAACAATGGTAGGGGCTCAAATTACAAGAGCCAAAACAAGGGGGGACGACTGGACAATAAGTTTATCCCTCTAAAGATGTCCTACCGTGAGATCTTGCAGACGGAAGGGGCTAATTTCCCGAGACCTCCCCCAATGACGACTCCGCTGGACCGTCATCAAGGAAATCATTTTTGCGAATTCCATAACGACAAGGGCCATGGTACGGAGGAATGTATCCAGCTCAAGAAGCACATTGAGTCACTGATCAAGTCAGGAAAACTCAAGCATTTGGTCAAGGATTGGAAGGATGGAAAAGATAACAAGAAGTATGACAAGAAGGATCCCCAAAAGGACAAACCTTCAACTATATATATGATCCAATCCAGACAGCGCCGCACGAGGCAGAAAATTAGTCAAAAATTTTCACGCGACAGAGAAATCTCATTCCCTCCCATCACAGAAAGCGATGTGATTGATGCACCTCTCACAATTGAGATAAGCATTGGAACACACAATTTTCGCCGCATGTATGTGGATGGAGGGTCATCAGCAGAAGTACTGTACGAACACTGTTTTGTACAGTTACAACCAGAAATAAGAAGCCAATTGGTACCGGCCACGGCGCCGCTCATTGGTTTTAGTGGAGACACCATTTGGCCAATAGGGCAACTGCGTCTGCTTGTAACCATTGGGAACGAAGAGCACTCCACCACGGCGTGGATGAACTTTATGGTGATACGTTCACACTCTCCATACAATGGGATCATTGGCAGACCAGGTATCCTAGCCATACGAGCGGTACCTTCCACGGCACACGGAATGATCAAATTCCCTGTGGAAGGAGGAATTATCACCATCTATAACACAATCGTACCAGAATCCGAGTGTCATGCCATGACAACACCGGTTCCACCTGTTCCCCCCAAGGACGGATGACCACCTCCCAATTGGAAGGTGGCAATCCATCCAGATTACCCAGAACAAGAGGTGTCCATAGGGGGAACACTCTCGGATAACGGCAAGAGGGCCATGTGCTCTCTCTTGAAGGCAAACTTAGATGTATTCGCATGGGAGCCCAAGCATATGACGGGCGTACCGCGCGCGATAGCAGAACATAGGCTCCAGATCCACCAGGGATACCCACCCGTCAAGCAAAAGAAGCGCGGTCAGGAACCTGAGCGCAACCAAGTGATATTGGATGAGGTACGTAAACTGGTGGATGCGGGTATCATGCGCGAGGTATACTACCACGAGTGGTTATCCAACCCAGTCATGGTCAAAAAGCACGACGGAAGCTGGCGCATGTGCGTGGATTTCATTGATCTGAACAAAGCCTGTCCGCAGGATTGTTACCCGCTACCAGAGATTGACTGGAAGGTGGAATCTCTATGTGGATATCCCTTTAAGTGCTTCTTAGACGCATATAAAGGATACCACCAGATCCAGATGGCAGAAGAGGACGCAGAGAAGACGACGTTCCATACTAGTCAAGGTGTATACTGTTATACAAAAATGTCGTTCGGACTAAAGAATGCCGGGGCAACATACCAGCGACTTGTTGACAAAGCCTTTGACTCAAAGATAGGCCGCAACCTGGAGGTCTATGTGGATGACTTAGTCATCAAAATTCATACGGAGGATGCACTTCTCCGAGACGTCTAAGAGACGTTTGACACATTGAGGAGGATTAACATGAAGCTAAATCCAAAGAAATGCACGTTTGGGGAAACGGAAGGAATGTTCCTTGGATATATGATTGATCCAAATGGCATCAAGCTTTGCCCAGAAAAAACAGACGCAGTGATACAACTACCATCCCCTCAGATACGGAAAGAGGTGCAGTCCTTAAATGGGAAGCTGGCCGGGCTAAACAGGTTCTTATCAAAGTCCGTAGAGAAGTCACTCCCCTATTCAAAACACTCAAGAAGTGCATTAAGAAGGGAGACTTCCGGTGGACAAAAGAAGCTGAGGAAGCCTTTGGTCAACTCAAGCAACACCTCGCATCTTTCCCCATGCTAGTAGCTCCCCGGCCAAAGGAGGAGCTCATTATGTATCTACCAGCCACACATGGAGCAATAAGTGCGGTACTCATGACGGATAGGGACACGGTCCAAACTCCGGTCTACTTCATAAGTAGAACATTACAAGGGCCGGAGTTGAATTACTCCTCTATGGAAAAATTGGTTTTGGCACTAGTGTTTGCTACAAAACGATTGCGCCGATATTTTCAGGCGCACCCAATTGTAGTCATTACTGACCAACAAATAAAACAAGTCATCTCTAGACCGGGTGTGGCAGGTAGGCTACAAAAGTGGAGCATTCTATTGGGAGAACACAACATATCTTATAGACCAAGGACGGCTGTTAAAGGCCAAATCTTGGCGGATTTCTTGATAGAGAATCCGGATGAAGAAGGACCAATCGTAAAACAAGAGGAAACTCCAGCAGAACCATGGATGTTATTCACGGACGGATCTTCGTGTACGGATGGGTCAGGAGCTGGTCTCATCCTTACGAATCCGGAAGGAATGGAGTTTACGTACGCCCTTCGTTTTGAGTTCACAGCCACCAATAATGAGGCAGAATATGAAGCATTGATTGCGGGTTTAAAAATCGCCGCTAGAATGGGAGTCCGCAGCCTTGAGGCCTACGTGGACTCACGGCTTGTCGTGAACCACATTCTGGGAGGATATATAGCTAAGGAGGATAACATGGTCCGATACTTGGAGAAAGTCAAGTCACTCATCGCGGCTTTCAGCAAGTTTTCTATCAAGCAGGTACCAAGAGGTGAGAACAAGAAGGCGGACGCTCTTAGCAAGATCGCGTCTACAAGTTTCGCCCACTTATCCAAGCAAGTCTTGGTGGAAATACTCAAGGAAAAGTCTATAACAGAAGGGGAGGTCGCTGCTATAGTTGAGGAGGACGGACCTACATGGATGTCCCTGATCGTCAACTATTTGACTAATGAAACCCTTCCGGACGAGGTAAAAGCGGCACGACGCATCAGAAGGAAGTCGCAGCACTTCGAGCTTCGAGAAGGTATCCTTTATAAGCGCTCTTTCTTGCAGCCGTGGTTGTGGTGTGTGGGACCACGTCGGGCCACTTACGTGATCAGTGAGATACATGAAGGGTTATGCGGCATGCACGCGGGGCCCCGATCCGTGGTGGCTCGAGCCCTACGCATCGGATATTATTGGCCTACCATGCATAGGGACGCACGCGACATGATTCGCAAGTGAAGTGATTGCCAAGTACACAGACCAGTGCCGCGACATCCGCAGCAGGAACTTACACCTATTACATCCCCATGGCCATTCTATAAGTGGGGGATCGACATTGCAGGACCATTTCCTGTAGCTGCGTGGGGAGTTAAGTTCTTGATTGTCGCAATGGACTACTTTACACGTTGGATAGAGGCCAAGGCAGTCAAATCCATAACAGGCAAACAAGTTACAAAGTTTGTTTGGGAGAACATCGTGTGCCGTTTTGGCTTACCAGGAGAAATCATCTCGGACAACGGGAAGCAGTTCGCGGATAATCCATTCAAGGACTGGTGCGCAGCATTGAATATCAAACGGCGCTTCGCGTCTGGTAAGCACCCACAGACAAATGGTCTTGTGGAACGAGCAAATAGAAGCTTGGGAAACGGCATCAAGGCACGCTTGGAGGAACGAAGTGCCAAATGGGTGGACGAACTATGTGACAACCATGGTTTTGAGGTTCGTCACTTAGTTTTATTTTGTGCTAGTTACGTGTCTTTACGTGTTTATGTGCTTATTGGTGTGTATAGATTGTGGTTTGGATATCGTTTCCGGTACGGGGTACCTTGTGAGTGAAACGATGTGTGATGATTTCATGTTCATGAGCTCAGATGATAGTGACTATGAAATGAGATGGTGTTATTTAGTGGTTTACGTATATGTATATGTATTATAGAAAATCGTATTTTTACGATTTACGGTTTAGCATTTAGAGGTCTCGGATGAGGTAATTAGTCATATGAATATTTTCGGGATGGTTTTAAGTCATTTAGGACTTAGTTATAAAGTTTATTTCAAAATTTGAGATTTTTTATAAAAGTGTATATTTTACGTCTTTTACGGTAAAACGCGTAAATTTGACTAGTTTTACGGTTTTGAGGTTTTAGAAGCTTTCGGAGCTGAAATAAATTAAGTAAAATTAAGGTAATATTATTAATACAAATATTAATAATAAAAAGAATAAAAAAACGAATTTTAAGGGGTTTAGGTCGGTTTGGAAAAAAAGGGAAGGAAAAAAAAGGAAAAAAAAAAGAGGAAAAGGAAAGTGGGTTGTATTTGGGCTAGGATTCTTGGAAAATATATAAGGTTTAAAGTAGATAAAAAAGGAAAATGATAAAAATTCCTACTAAATGTTCCTACTTATCTTCCTACTCATAAGATTAGGACAAGTGTCAAAATCAATGAGTGAGATCAAAAGAGATACATAGTGGATTACACTTGTCCATATTTATATGAAGTAGGAGGATAATTAGGAGGATATAGTAGGAATGTATAACATTGCTCTAAAAAAACATAAATCTCTGGATAAAAATAATAAAGGTCGATGGTTTAAAGAGTTTTTTTAGGGTTTCATGGTTTTTTTCATCTTCCATTAATTTAAAGGTAAACCTTCATAACCCTTTTCATGTTAATTGTTTTTAATGTTTCTTTAATCATCTTATGATAGATTTAGGTTAGGGTTTCAAATAAAAACAGTATATTGATGTTATATTAATGATATTATGATAATTTCATAAATTAGGGCTTGTAATTGGTGAGGTTATGGCTAATTAATTAGGTTAATTTAATTAAACCCGTTTTTAAAAATTGGGCAGAATTTAGAGTCAATTGTTTTGATCATATCGGGACTTCTACAAACTCTTATTTTGCGATCCAAGTATCCCTGAAAAGTTAATTGAAGTGGCTTTCCAATGCAAGAAACGATAACTAAATTAGAGGTCGGGAACTAGGTTAAAAATAGGTTACAACAGTCGGAGGTCAAAACAGTTTTGAAGTCAGCCTGTTCTCTTTTTAAGTTTTGGGTTGTTTGGGGTACTTCGGGTTGCATTGGGACATTCAAACGAACATGAGAGATGGTTTATATATTATAGTAAGTATCTGTATTGGGGCTAAGATGTTGGATTAGGGTAAGACCCCCTAATCATAACAAACTTTTTGTATGTTTAAAATCAGTAAATCTGGAATGACAAAAGTATATATATATATATATATCGGGGCCTTAACAGTAGCTTTAAGGTTAGGGCAAATGGGAGGTGTTAGTTAACATATGTAAGGGCATAAGTATTCCCTTTACAGAGATCATGGGTATGTTTAAGTGGGCGTTTGGCTTGTAGTTTGAAGACCTAAAACCGGGACTGTTTTGGGTAAAATGTTAACGGGACGGGTTATGCAGTAAAATGAGTTAAGGGCTTTATAGAGGGGTGTAATAAGATACTTAAAGCATATAAAAGAGGTATTTATATAGGAGGAGGTTAGATGTCCATTATAGGTTGATGAGCCGTCTTAGTGATTGGTTCATGTTTTGATTATGTGTTTTTGGTTTGTTAGCTTCTTGCTAGTGCGCGGACTTTTGGAGAAGCTCAATCAGGTGAGTTTCATAGTCCCATGTTTACTAATGTTTATGACTTCCAGATGGGATGGAAGAGACACTGTTTTGTTATTTATAAATTATGCTGTGAATGTTTTACGTTGGTAATGGACTTGTGTGTGCATACTTACGTGATTAACTGCTAGTTGATTCTTGATTGTTTATGTTTTGACTTGGTACCAAGGGGATATTGGCAAGGCGGGGCCTTGAGGATTTGGTTCATAGGTGTTTGGATGCCTATGGGAGTATGGTGTTTTGGTATGGCTGGGAGCCTTGGATTTGGTTTGGTTTGTTTAATCTTGAATAATAGTTGTTAATGCATGTTTGTATCACATTGTCCATATGTTCGTAAATTTAGTTATTGTTCACAGCTTATGGTTTGGTTTTGGCATTAGAGTCTAAACCTATGACTCTCACCAAATTTATGTTGACATGTTTTAGTGTCTCTTTCAGGTGATATTATGGTTAAGCGTGAGAACTTGAGTGGCTAGGATTTGGAGTTGCGTAGGAATGCATTTAGAAGGAGATCCCCGTTCCTTCTTAGTTTCTTTTGATTATTAAATAAGTGATAATGTTGGCATCTATATGTTTATTTTGGTTATGTTATTTGTTTGTCTTGGGTAAGAGGTAGGACTGTTACCTACTTACCTAGACTCCTTCATTATTGAGATATTGTCATGACTTTTGTGTCACCATTTTATGACATTTCTTATTTCATATAGTTATCTCTATAGACACGTCATGTTGTGATGATATCCATACGTTGCACCCCATGTTCCGCCATGGTAAGGTGTTACAGAATGGTATCAGAGCCAATGGTTATAGAGAATTAGGTTGCCTAGTCGCGTAGCCTAGTCTATAGCTTAAGGGTCCCTGCATATAGGCGTCATAGGAGTATGTGTGCATTTTATATTAACTGATGTGTTTGGATGTTATTTATTGCGATGTTTTAACTAGTATGAATTGAACCATAGTATGTTCATACTGAGCCACATGTTATTTTCTTTTCAGGATGTGACTAGTGCTGGTTGAACCATAATCATCCATGCTAGTCATTGTTGTATTTTTACTTAAATTGTACATTATAGTACATAATATGTACCTGAGGTATAGTATTTTCTTTTGATGTTTAAGTCATGTTCCCTAAGAATCATGTGGTGGTTGGAGTTACTAGGAGTAGGTGGATAGGAAGTATGTTAAGTTGTTACCACTCTTATGTGCGACATGACATATAACTGGTTATGTTTTCGTTTTTGGATTTAGTCTATGCTGTTTTAGCTAGACTATGAATTTATGTATTTCAAGAAGTTTGACTATGTTATTTAAATGGATAAAGTTTTGGACCTTATTGGTTATGTGGTTATGAGCTTATGTAAGTAGATGGATTTATGTGTTATGTGTTGTATTAATTCTTATAAGTGTCATCATAGGAGGGAGTGCATTGGGGAAAGGGTAATTGTATAAGTATGGTGGCCAACATAGTTATACAAGTACCACAACTTCAATGGGTTCCTAAGTATGATTGCATGAAAGAGGGTTAGTACATGCTTGTATACGATGAGATGTAGATTATTGGTATATTTATAATATATGGGTTTATGTAACGGTTGCCTACGATATGGATATTTTTTAGCGTGTTATTGTTTTGGGTTATAGTCATGTTGTGTGATTATGGGATCACACGATAGGGACTGGTTTTAGTGATGGGTTTTATGCCTTGTGGTAAGATGGTGGTTACTCGTAGAAAAAAACGAGTGTATGACGCGATTGGTTGATCTGATATGTATGGTAACGAGTATGTTTTGGGTGATTAAATAGGTATATATATGCGGATGTATATATACTACTATGTGTTAAGTTATGGTATATGGTCGTTCACTAGTTTTTATAACTTGAACGTACCTTGTGTTTGCTCGTGTTTTATGGTGCTGGAGTTTAATGGAGTTCCAACGACGTTTTGAGTCTTTTGGATGTGTGTCTACATTCGGGTATGTATTTTTATTAATGCGAACTACTAAATTTTATTGCAAATAAGTCTGGCTAATTATAGGAAACGGTTTTGAAAATAATTTGTAAAGTGTATGGTATGATATTGTAACTTGCATATTTTTTTAGTTTGTGGTAGTAAGCTATAAAAAAAATTTTATCTTGAAAATAATTGGATTAGTTTTCTATGTAACATGTGATAATACATTTTAAAGGGGTAAAGAAATTTTATAAAAATTTTCTTAAGTGTAATTAAAATTTTAGAAGTATTTAACTAGACGGCAAGAGTAAAAGGGAGATTTTATTATAGTAATGATAATAATAACACCACACCTTGTAAATGTGTAGTAGTTTAGTTATAACCAGCCTAAATGGATTTTATAAAATAATAAAAATAATATAGAATAAAATGAAAATAAAACACTGTATTTTATAAACATGTATTGGTTTCATAATAACAAGTGAAATAAGTTTAATATGGGTAAATAAGATAATGGTTAGAATAAGATTGTAGTATACTAACTAGTTGATATCTGGATAAAATGATGAAGATAAACGGATGAGTTATTGATTAAAAATGAGTATAATTGATTTTGGTAGTATTGAAGTTTGGTTCTTATGAGGAGTAACTAAATGGGGCGAAAGATTAAAATTTTCTAATGTATCGAAATTTGGTAATACTAATCGTGAGGAGTCTAATTTTTCGTTGTTGGCACACTCCATTGATCTTTCAGATTATATTGTTTTGTTTTCAGTTGTTTTGGCTAGGATTCGTTTTACCCTATATTTTATTTTGGGACACGATTGTTTGGAATTCTTTGGGTTACACGTCATGGTTGATTTATTTATGCGGTTGTGGGAACGTTAGGATGAGAGGATAGAGTTGGGTAGTATTACTCATGGTTAGATACTATAATAGAGAGATGTGTATTGGTTTAAAGGTTGTGTTGAAGGAGTGATTAAGATTTGTGGAGTCTTAGAACTTAGATTGGTTACGGGAATAAGGGAGTAAGTAAAGTTAGTTGACTGGTCGTGAGAACGAGACGTCATGCTATAAGAAGTTGGTTGAAGTACCATTAGGAGATTGATGAAAGTACCAGCGGATGTGGGGGTAGAGTAGAAATTTTCTACTAAAGATTGGGCAAATAACACGCAAGGGGTTGGTATAGTTATGGAGGCAAGGTAGTAGTAGACACGTGAAGGGAAAACAGGAATGTAAAAGAATGATTGGTAGGAGGCTAATTAACAGTGAAGTACAACAAGTAAGGAAGAGTGAGCCATTGAGGGGTTGAAGTACTTTTAGAAATATTGTGGTAGATGAGTTGAAGTTAGAAGCTACTGGTAGTGTGAAGTTCCTAGGTAACATCATGGAGACGAGAAGGAGGGCGTAAAGAGCTACATCGCGAAGCAAGGATCTAAAAGGACTACGTATCGGCTGCAAGAAGGATGCAAGAGATTTCGAGGGAGTCACAAAAGTTGCGAGGACTGGAAAGGTGACAAGCACCATGATGGGAAATTTACGTATGGTTCGTGACGAAGAAGGGCAGATCGAGTATCAGAGTGAAGCTGAGATGAATAAGTTTCGTGGAGAAGTGATTAGAGAGTCGGTTTTGTGAAGGTGTTACAAAAGATCTTTGGAAGTGACAGCTATGCATTATCCAATGCACTAGTGATTTCCATAGATCTGATGAATGAAGTATGGAATTTTTGTTGGACGGGAGAACCATGGAAGGAGAGAACCAAGTATTCCTAGAAGATGATGACTAAAAGTACCTCATGTTAGGTCAAGATCATAATAGAAGTATGATACTTGAGTAATAATTTAAAATATGGCTTAGTAGACAAATGGAAACTAATGTGGGTATAAGATGAGAGTGTGATCCGCATGGAATCACATGAAACTCTAGTCTGTCCCTATTAGGAGGGAGTAGGAGAGCTGGTTGTGAGAAAAACAAGTGAAGCTACTTGGAAAATTTTGGCGTATAGATGACTAGATAGACTTAGCTAGTGGAGCTGGATTGTTATATCTGCCTAGAATGCTAGATGCATTTGGGGTACGAGACGTAGAGAATGATCTATACAGATCATGAACGTCTCCAACACATATTTAATCATCTTGATTGAACATTTGGAAAAGGTGATGGGTGGAGTTAAGAGATGAAAGAAAAATTGCAAGGCCAAGTACCATCTGGGAAAGGCAAGCATAGTTGATGAGATATGGAATAAGAAGAATGAAGTGAAGTTGGACGAACTTGAACTATATGGATGACGTATTAGGGTGGTTTGGCATGAAGGATGTAGGTTGCACGAGTTGAGTTGTCTAAAGCAGAGAACGCGTCAACATGTATGTTGCATGGCTTGGACAATCATATGAAGAAAAGGGACGTAGACTATACTTCCTACATAGATAGGAGTAGCTTAGAAAGAACAATGTAAGGACGAAATTGGTGAAAGTGACGAGAGTTGGGTGATAGTCGATAGACTGACTAATTCATCTCTTATTTCAAGAGGAATGAGTAGTCAAGTAGTTTAGAAGTTGGAAGGATTGCGTACGGATGTGATGGAATAGAGGGTTTTGCATAAAAGTTAGCCTAATATGTATGGAATGCCTTATGAAGGATTATGGCAAGGGAAGAAACGATGGGAAGCATCACATCATGGTGTATGGTATGAGTTGAGGAAGAAGAAGGAAGTGTGTATGGAAGCGAAGCATGAATGAAATAGGTCGAGATAGGAACCGAAGGTAAAACTTTGGTAGAGCTTAATGAGTAGAATAAAGCACAACGCAGGCTAATACTGTCGTAGGGTGGAAAGGGAAATAGCACTACTGATTGTTTGGGAGGCTTAGTATCGATAATCGAATGGATGAGGAGTTATAGGTGTGATGTGCCATAGGGACGAAGGGCTTGGTCCAACCGAGACAAAATGAGGAGCAATATGACCTTGAAGGTAAAACATTGTGTAGGTATAAAGGAAGTGTTGAGTATAAAAAAAATCATGAAGAAAAGTGAGGTATTTATACAACCTTAGGAGTTACACTGAGGGCATGGGTGATTGATTTAGGGGTAGTTAGGAAACTCGTTAGCGATGGCTGAGTTTTAATATAATGATAGTTATCATACTAGAAGTCGGTAAATGCCATTTGAGGCACTATATGAAAGGATAGGGTGAGTTGTCCCCATTGTGGACTAGAACTAGTAAAAGAGGCTACAAATGCGGTAATGGTGTTTGTGGAAAGAATGAGAGCAACAAGGGATGCTATGTTGAAAAGGAGGAAACCACTAGAGCTTAGTGACAAAGTTATGTAGGAAGTTTCACCCATAGTAACGGGTGGTATGTTTGGGTAAAATGGAAGAGTTGATGTAGAGTTTTGTAGGTCCATTTATGATCTTTGGAAAGATCGGACCAGTAGCTTATGAGCATAGAATTACCTGGGGGGAAATGAGTGGTATACATGATATATTTCATGTATTGAGATTTGTATATGTTGTTTGAGAATGCATATTTGCATGTACGGTTATTCGGGACTTGTGTTAATAAGAGTCTTTGTCTTATCGAAGAGTCATTTGTGAGATTTATTGACTGTGAGGTCAAGAGTTTGGCAATGAATTTAAATATTGTTGGTTAGTATATGTGGTAATTTTAGACTTGAACTAAAGTTCACGTGGAAATGAGAGGAGTTCATTTAGAACAAGTATCCTCAGTTGTTTGCCAATGGTATGTTTTGATCCTAAGGAGTAAATCTCGGGACGAGATTTCTATTAGGAGGGATTGATGTGACAACCATGGTTTTGAGGTTCGTCACTTAGTTTTATGTTGTGCTAGTTACGTGTCTTTACGTGTTTATGTGCTTATTGGTGTGTATAGATTGTGGTTTGGATATCGTTTCCGGTACGGGGTACCTTGTGAGTGAAACGATGTGTGATGATTTCATGTTCATGAGCTCACATGATAGTGACTATGAAATGAGATGGTGTTATTTAGTGGTTTACGTATATGTATATGTATTATAGAAAATCGTATTTTTACGATTTACGTTTTAGCATTTAGAGGTCTCGGATGAGGTAATTAGTCATATGAATATTTTTCGGGATGGTTTTAAGTCATTTAGGACTTAGTTATAAAGTTTATTTCAAAATTTGAGATTTTTTATAAAAGTGTATATTTTACGTCTTTTACGGTAAAACGCGTAAGTTTGACTAGTTTTACAGTTTTGAGGTTTTGGAAGCTTTAGGAGCCGAAATAAATTAAGGAAAATTAAGGTAATATTATTAATACAAATATTAATAATAAAAAGAAGAAAAAAACGAATTTTAAGGGGTTTAGGTCTGTTTAGAAAAAAAAAGGGAAGGAAAAAAAAAGGAAAAAAAAGGAAAAGGAAAGTGGATTGTATTTGGGCTAGGATTCTTAGAAAATATATAAGGTTTTAAGTAGATAAAAAAACATAAATCCATGGAGAAAAATAATGAAGGTCGATGGTTTAAAGAGTTTTTTTAGGGTTTCATGGTTTTTTTTCATCTTTCATTAATTTAAAGGTAAACCTTCATAACCCTTTTCATGTTAATTGTTTTTAATGTTTCTTTAATCATCTTATGATGGATTTAGGTTAGGGTTTCAATTAAAAACAGTATATTAATGTTATATTAATGATATTATGATGATTTCATAAATTAGGGCTTGTAATTGGTGAGGTTATGGGTAATTAATTAGGTTAATTTAATTAAACCCGTTTTTAAAAATTGGGCAGAATTTAGGGTCAATTGTTTTGATCATATCGGGAGTTCTACAAACTCTTATTTTGCGATCCAAGTATCCCTGAAAAGGTAATTGAAGTGTCTTTCCAATGCAAGAAACGAGAGCTAAATTGGAGGTCGGGAAGTGGGTTAAAAATAGGTTACAACAGTCGGAGGTCAAAACAGTTTTGAAGTCAGCCTGTTTTCTTTTTAAGTTTTGGGTTGTTTGGGGTACTTAGGGTTGCATTGGGACATTCAAACGAACATGAGAGATGGTTTATATATTATGGTAAGTATCTGAATTGGGGATAAGATGTTGGATTAGGGTAAGACCCCCTAATCATAACAAACGTTTTGTATGTTTAAAATCAGTAAATCTGGAATGACAAAAGTATATATATATATATATATATATATATATATATATATATATATATATATATATATATATATATATATATATATATATATATATATATATATATATATATATATATATATATATATATATATATATATATATATATATATATATATATATATATATATATATATATATATATATATATATATATATATATATATATATATATATATATATATATATATATATATATATATATATATATATATATATATATATATATATCGGGGCCTTAACCGTAGCTTTAAGGTTGGGGCAAATGGGAGGTCTTAGTTAACATATGTAAGGGCATAAGTATTCCCTTTACAGAGATCATGGGTATGTTTAAGTGGGCGTTTGGCTTATAGTTTGGAGACCTAAACCGGGACTGTTTTGGGTAAAATGTTAACGGGACGGGTTATGAAGTAAAATGAGTTAAGGGCTTTATAGAGGGGTGTAATGAGATGCTTAGAGCATATAAAAGAGGTATTTATATAGGAGGAGGTTAGATGTCCATCATAGGTTGATGAGCCGTCTTAGTGATTGGTTCATGTTTTGATTATGTGTTTTTGGTTTGTTAGCTTCTTGCTAGTGCGCTGACTTTTGGAGAAGCTCAATCAGGTGAGTTTCATAGTCCCATGTTTACTAATGTTTATGACTTCCAGATGGGATGGAAGAGACACTATTTTGTTATTTGTAAATTATGTTGTGAATGTTTTGCGTTGGTAATGAACTTGTGTGTGCATACTTACGTGATTAACTACTAGTTGATTCTTGATTGTTTATGTTTTGACTTGGTACTAAGGGGATATTGGCAAGGCGTGGCCTTGGGGATTTGTTTCATAGGTGTTTGGATGCCTATGGGAGTATGGTGTTTTGGTATGGCTGGGAGCCTTGGATTTGGTTTGGTTTGTTTAATCTTGAATAATAGTTGTTAATGCATGTTTGTATCGCACTGTCCATATGTTCGTAAATTTGGTTATTATTCACAGCTTATGGTTTGGTTTTGGCGTTAGAGTCTAAACCTATGACTCTCACCAACTTTATGTTGACATGTTTTAGTGTCTCTTTCAGGTGATATTATGGTTAAGCGTGAGAACTTGAGTGGCTAGGATTTGGAGTTGCGTAGGAATGCATTTAGAAGGAGATCCCCGTTCCTTCTTAGTTTCTTTTGATTATTAAATAAGTGATACTGTTGACATCTATATGTTTGTTTTGGTTTTGTTAATTGTTTGTCTTGGGTAAGAGGTAGGACTGTTACCTACTTACCTAGACTCCTGCATTGTTGAGATATTGTCATGACTTTTATGTCACCATTTTATGACATTTCTTATTTCATATAGTTATCTCTATAGACACGCCATGTTGTGATGATATCCATACGTTGCACCCCATGTTCCGCCATGGTGGGGTGTTACAAACTACCACATGTTCTATGGGCGCATGGGACTATGATCAAAACAGCCAACGGGGACACTCCATTTGCATTGGCCTACGGCACTGAAGTTGTTATACCAGCAGAAATAGGAATGCCTACCATCCGCACAGCGGAGGTTAATGTCGTCACGAACGACGAGCAACTCCGGATCAATCTGGATTTGTTGGCAGAAAAAGGGAGATAGCGGCTATCAATGAGGCCAAGTCCAAGGCTAAAATGAAGGCTTATTATGACGCCAAGGTTAAAGGTGTTTCTTTTCGACCGGGAGATTATGTATATCGTGCCAACGAAGCAAGTCGAGCGGAGAATACAGGAAAGCTGGGTCCTAAGTGGGAAGGACCGTATGAGGTCACGGAAGCCTTAGGACGGGGCGCGTACAAGTTACGTGACATGGATGGCCGCGATCTAGAACGCACATGGAACATCTCCAATCTCAAAAGGTGCTATCTTTGAAAGCTACGACTTTCGCATGGATACTTCGCTATATCTGGCTTTAATGAAGATCCATGTGCTCCCTCTGTTTTGTTTCTTATGTTTTTTCTAGGATCCTTTTTGTTTTTAGGATTTCCCGTTCTTGTTAAAACAAAAAAATGTAGACGTTCTAATAAAATGCCGTGGTGCCTAGCTAGCTCCACAACTTGTTTTGTGTAAACTGATTTTCTTTAGATTCTTTTTTTAGTCATATGGATTTAATTGTTATTATTATAATGTGCCATGTCTTATTCATATGCATTCATTCAATACCGTACATGTACAATGCGCCTCCAGGTGGGGTAAGAGGATTAAGTGAACCTAATAATTCAACTTGTCACATAAGAGGGATGCAACCCCAGTGACGCGGATCATGTATCCTTACTAGACACCTTATTCACGAGACGTTGTGATAAGTTTCCGTATGCCGCACTCACGTAGTGCTTTGCATGATAAAGACGCACGCCGCACGTCTAGTAAAGTATAGACTTATTTTTATTCTGAGTAAGACGTGACATGTCAAGCGACACAGATACATGATATCTAAAAGAATATAAACAAGTTTACAAATCATCAAAATTGTCGTGCCTATCACGGACTTATACATAGCATGACAAGTGTTTACAATCATGAGGTACCGTGGACATCCACGGACAAATGTTTAAGGTTACAAACCAAACTGTCAAAATAGATAACAAATTAAGGGCACCCTACATGGGGGGGGGGGGGAGAAACCTACCTATCTCCCATCGCTCCTCAGCCAGACAAGATGACATCTCACCACGTTCCTTCCGCCCCAGAGCTTGAGCCGCATTCCTCTCCAACACCTCGCTTAATGGTTGTTCACCAACCACGATTCTGGTTACATCTTCATAAATAGGAAGAGTGAGGTGGCTGGGGGAGGGGGTGAAGGGAGCCCGGGAAGGTCCCTCACCTTGAGAAAATGCACCAAGACTTAGTTTCTCCATAATCTCTATGTTGGACGCATCTTTGGTGGCTTCCAGCTCGGCCAAGAAGGGATAGTGGAGATCTCACATTGCAGCCATAGAAGTAGTCATCTTGTCAGCAGCTCCGGTGTTGAAGAAGGCATGCTTTGTGAAGTTTTGTTTCTTCCTTATTAGCTCTGCGGCCATGACCATTCCTTCATGGCGATCATGGTCAATGCCATCTGACAAGAGGTCTGCAAATTGCTGAACGAATTCAGGGGCTTCCAACACCTTGGTTACGGCCAAGCGCGCCCCATTACCCACCATCCACCTACGGCCGGAAACGGCTGCTAGTAGCTGGGGGTATAGCACATCGTCACGCTCAGAGATGAGGGCATTCACTAACACATCCTTCTGGGTGGACGCCTCCTTCAGTTGTTCAGTCACGGCCCTCTCATGAGCAAGCTCCTCTTTTATTTTCTCCCCGCCCTGGATCAGCACATGGGCATCCTCAAGCTTCTTGTTGAGCATGGACACTTGGTCAGAGGAGGACTTGGCTGACGCTTCTGCCGCGGTCACCTGTATGAGATACATCACTTATTAGAATGGTGGTTATTATGGCATAGGAGTGATGCAGCGCGGATACATACCTTGGTTGTTGCAACCTCAAGTTTTGTCTCAAGCTCGGCTACATGTTGGTCATGAGCATTGGCGCGGGCCGATTGTTCTTTAACAGTCGCCTCAGCGGTAGCAAGCTGGGACTGGAGGGAGGCAATTTGGGCTTCATTGTCTTCAATCATCCTCTCTCTTCGGCCAACCTTCCTCTTCAGGGACTCCACATGCTCTAAAGTAGCTTCAAATCTTACCCTCATAGAGGTACCCATCGCCATTTGGTGCACCAAGGCGCCATTGTACTCATCCACCAGATCCGCATGGCTTAGTACATTTACATCTCGTACCAAGCCAGGGGATGCAGTAATTAAGGTACTCATGGCACTCCTCGGCCTCTCTCATCCGCAACGCAGTGGTGATCTTCCAGACAGGATTGAACGGTTGATGAGGGCCAGACATTGGGATCTCTTGGGAGGCTGTGGGGGGACCTTCTTTAAAGGCAGGGCCAGATCTGGTTGCGGCTTTATGCAGCATAGGTTCTTTCTCCACTTCCTTCTCTTTCCCCTTTTCTTTATGTGCATCGGGGGGAGGCGCGACACCAGCTCGTTCATCTCTACATACAGACAATTGGAATAAGTATCAAGTATTGTTTGAAGAAAGCCGTGGCTCTCACTTAGATCGGGGATGTTTTGAGTAAATAAAAGGGGTAGACTTACATATTATTCCCTTCTAGTTCTGATGTAGTCGGGGAACTTGAGTGACCGGGTCTACAGGTGCGACCCGCACTGTTTCGGATGCTTGCGTGGTGCTCCCAACAGATTGATAGCGGGGGTGGTCCTCGCGCAGTTTTTTGGGTGGGGCATTGTGTTCACCAACCTCGGCTTGGATAACTCTTCTCGCCCACTTGTTTTTCTTGCGGGTACGCTTAGGGGCGAGCTGCGGTTCTTCCTCATCTCCTTCTTCGTCTGCTTGATGCACTTCCTCCTCGTCATCGCCCAACATCTGGTGCAGACTGGAGGTGGTCCTCTCAAGGTTGTCACCTTGTTCTTCCCCGTGTGCGGGGGTAGTAGTCTTGGGCGGCGAGGAGGGCCCAGCTTCATCTTCAAGCATCATATGATCACCATCCTCATTTTCAAAATCCACGGGGGTTCTCAGGAGTGTTGTTTCCTCTTCGTCTGAGTGGGGGTCCGGCACGGCCTCAAGGGCAACCGTCACGTTTCGGGTATGCTCGAGGAGGGGTAGCTCGTTCTCACGTCTGGGACGGGATCCCTCTGGTATAAGCTTTGGATCGCCTTGACGTAGTATTCCAAAGAAGTTCATTTCTGCCACAATAAACGAAGTATGTTAGGCATTAACAGATAAATGTATGTGTCTTTGATGTACGGATGCTAAACCTACCTTCACCATGCCTGCTCCAAAACACAGGATATCTATTGGACGAGCCGAAATAGTTGCGGCTAATCCCTAGCAAACAGAGGAATGATTCGGAAAGGTTTATATGGAACCCTGTTCTATTCCTATCTATTTCTTTGGAATGTTGGATTATATGTACTGGCGTGCGGAAGAGGGTCATGAGATAACCTATGTTTGAAGATATAGTCGGCCGGCCACACTATCGAGTCCATGAAAAAGTAATGGTCGTACCATTTTTTCAATGAGTCCATGGGCTTATTATGGGACTAGGGGCTATTGGGAGATTGTTTCTTAAAAGATAGCCAACCATTTACTATACTGGGGGTGTAAAATAGCCGGAATAGTTCTACGGTTGGAGGGATTCTTCTAGCACGGCAAAGGATTTCAAACTGACTAACCTTACATGCGCCTATACAGTGAAGTTGGCTAATATGTACATCATAATACCCTAAGAGATCTATGAGGAAACGAATGAAAGGAATGCGGTAGTTGGCCGCATCAAAAAGACGAGTATAAAGGCCAATCTTTCCCTGCGGAGCCTCAGTTATGAGGTCTCCGGCACCAGGGAGAGAAGGGTGTAGATTGGTAGGGATGAAGTAATTGGTGCAAAAGTAATGTAATTGCTCCTGAGTCATTACGTTGAGCACGGATCCAATGGAGGGGTTGTTTCTTTGGGCCATTACTAAATAAAAAGTTAAGGACGTGGTAATCTAACCTGCGATGGAAGGGATCCGTGTGTGAGAAAGTGGTGCTAAGAAGAAAAGCTTTAATGGCAGAAATGAAGAAAAGGACTGTGTGTTATACACAGCCGTAGGGGTAGCTTATTTATAGGGTTGCCTTGTGAGTCATGGTTTGTTGGATGCATGACACGTGTTTGCCACTATCCTTAATCGTGTGGCTAGGGTATAAGTGGCAAGTGAAAAGTCAGGTGGGACCCACGGGTCACTTCTGACTCAGTAGTTTACGCCGCTCGAGGTTCTGACTGTTTGCACTTTGTCAGTCAAGTGGCAGGTGAACAGTCAGTTATGTCGGGATATGTGGTCTTACGTAAGACCAAATTCAATGCTACATTTAATTTGTCTCGGTCGTCACGTGCAGCTGAGGTACCATTGGAATAAATTCCTAAAGTTAGGCAGCCACGTGTGCGGCCAAAACAAATTTTTTGATAATTATCATTCCCTCAAAAGATCATTTCTTGGTACGTCCAGGAGCTTCTTGATAGTCTAGAGGTTACGCCTACGGCTGTAACAACTAGACTGGGGGGACATGATGACGTATAGTCCCCAGCCGGGTCATGAACCCGGCCCACGGGTACTACCCGTATCCGGCCCATTACAGATGGGTGGAAAATGTTATTTGAGCTTATGGGCTTGAATGAACAGTAACCACACACACGTGTGTGGCCACGGCCCGGCATGCCCGGTGCAAGGTTAGACAGAATCATACTCCTACTATGATTAGGATTTGTCCCAAAGGAGAGGATATTCACTCACCATAATTAGAAGATAACAATCAATCTAAATTTGGTGATTATCCTTGCCTTGGGGCCGAAGCATCAGTGACAGCCCATTAGGGTTTCACTGCCTATATAAGGAACCCCCAAGGGTTCCACAAAGGTATTACATTCTACACATTCTCAAACTCTCATCCGATTCCTATAACCCTAATCAATTACTTACTCTCACGCCGGAGTTTAATCGTGGGAAACATTCCCATGGTAAGCCTAACGCGTGTTGTTTAGTGTGCAGGATCCCAACGATACGATTCACTTGGTGCAGGAGCCGGAGTCAAGCCAACCCGAATTAAGCCTAATTCGGGTCTAGCAAGGATCACCCAACTTTTGTATCAACAATATTTTACCCTGGTTCCATTAGTGAACTCTAACAGGGCTCTCTACAGTTCCTTTAGCTCACAAAAATCCTCAAAAGGTTCTATAGAAGGCATCAGCCCATTGGTAAACGGCTTGAACCCTATTGACTCCTGTTTTGAGTTTTTATGTAATTTTGTGTGAACTTGAGTAATTCCTGTTGATTGCTGTGTATGTTAGTTTATTTAAGTTTGGTTACTGAATGTATGCATGTTAGAGTGATTGAAATCAGTTTAAGTTAATTTGGTGTAGAATTGGTTTGTTGAATTTTGATTCTGAAAAAATATAGGGGTGTTTGGGATAAGGGTTTAAGCTACATGTTTGATAAGTTGTTGGCTTGAAAGCTGCCTAAACATACTTACATTATTAATGTTACATGTTTTCAGTCTTTGGTTTCTATTTGGGTAAGTTTTAAATCAATTTGTGTGTTCATGTTTGGGTAATACTAGCTAAAAAACAGTAAGTCACCTTAACTGCTTGTTTTAGTATTAATTGACCCCTCTTTTTTTTAGTCGGTTAGATATGGTGTATGCCTTGGGTTAGGACTTTGGTCATAGTAATTTGTGAGTCAATTGATTGAGTTTTGGTCAACCAAAACTCACCCATTTGCTAAACAGACCAGCAAAGGTCATCAGACCCCATAGCAGTCATTACAGTAACTCTCTTAGCCATTTTGTGTGTAAAATTTGTGAACAACCTGGTGTTTTTGTTCTTGATTTGACTCCCCACAACCCAACTGGTTGTAGGGGTGCCCTTGTATCCAAGCAAAACCCAATATCCAACAAGATATAGCCATAAAAGTGCCCAGACCCACGTTTTTGTTAAAGTAGTGGGAACCAAGTTCCTACTAATAGTGTTAAGGTTGGTACTGCTAAGCTACTGGACAAAATCCACCAAGATGTCACTTTCAGTTTCTAGTTTTTTGTCTTTAGTGGTCTATTTTAGGAACTTTTAGCTGATTTCAATTTTGTTATTTTTCTTATTTTATTTTTTTATTTTTCTGTCTAATTTATTTTCCTGATACTGTTCACTTTCTGTTTTTTAGTTTTAATTGCATTTTAAATTAATATTTAATTCATTATTTTTGTCTTTTAGTGTAAAAACTCAATATTTTTCAGTTCTAAAAATTTTCTTAGATTTAGAAAATTATATTAAGATTTTTAGTTCAAAAATATTTTACTGTTCACTTTTTTATTAATTTTTAGATTTTATTTTAGTTTAATTAGGGTTTTATTATTTCTGTTTTGTCTTTTAGTGAAAAATTTTACTTTTTAAAACTTTTTCATTTTTCTACTGTTCATTAGTATAATTTAGGATTTTTAAAATTGTCAAATTATTTTTAGCATTATTTTAATATTTTTAATCATTATTTTAGTTTAAAAATAGTTTTTAGTATTTTTAAAATAAAAAATAGTTTTGAAAATTTAGGAAAAAAACTTTTTAGTCTTTAAATAATATAAGTGAGTTTTTAGTTCAATAAAATAATATTTTAGGCTTTTTCTTAATTATATTTATCTTTAGGGCTTTAATTAGCATTTAAAATTGAATATTTAATTAATAAAAGGTTTTAAAATATATTTATTGGATTTTTATTCTTATTTATATTATTTTAGACTTAGTTTTCATTTTTAGTTAATTTTTAGGTTTAATTTTTAATTTCGTCACGTTTTACGTATTTACGTTCGCGTTTTACGTCATTACGTCGTAGTTTAATCGTAGTCGTAGCTCGTCTTTAATTTTTCTCTTCTAAACCAAAAACGTCACTAATCCAAACTTTGATTTTATATAATTGGCACACTTAATCCACACACCTCCTTCGAGAACGAACCCGCATTTATTCGGTTTTACGTTTTTCCTAAAGCGTAAGACTTAATACTTGCCGCTCATACGCGTTTTTCCTAAAACGTGTACGATTTACCTACATCAATACCCATAATCTTTAACCCTCTTTGGTTGTCTGCATTCCCTAGCCAAATGCCCATAACCTCGGCAGTTAAAACACTGAATCCCAGTTTGTTGCACAACTTGAGTACCAACAGTGTCTCTATTTCCAACAACAGTAGCAACCCTCTGATTATCATACTTTGCAGGTTGTCGATCATACTTTGGAGGACTCTCAGCACGTCTTCGTGTGTCATACCTTGGAGGACTCTGAGCATAGTTGTTCCTCGTGTTAGATGATGTTCTGAGGTTGTTGTTGGTAGGTTTGTAGATTTTCCTGTATTGTTTCATAATAAAAGCTATTTGTTGCTTGAATTCCCTATCCTTTTGAGCAAATTCTTTATCACTGTCTTCTTCAGATGATTGCTCAGGTGTGGGTGATGGTGCTCTTGCAACTTCTTTGCCTGGGGATCTTGTTGGAGCATGTGACTTAGAAACAGTGGATGATCGTGGTGATGATGATTGAGTGGAGTAGGTCTTTGGAACATGAGAACGATAGTTTGGGTAATGTTGAGTGGTAGACACCAAGGCAAGTGGATTTGAAACCTTTGCAGTACGTTCAGCTCGAAGTTCATTTGCTGCATTTTGAAATTGTTTCAAAACATCAAAGAGCGTGTGATATGAAACTTCATCTAACTTTTTTTGTTGTTTCACCAAGGTGACAAACCGTGTCCACTCTGGTTGAAGTTGCTGTAGAAATTGGACATTGACTTGCATGGTGGAAACTTGCAAGTTGTTTCGGGTCATGTCATTCATCATTTTGTAGAATCGGGAGTAATAAGAATCAATGGATTCCCCATCCTTTGATGTAAACTTGCCAAAGTCCCAAAACATCTTAGTTTTCATGTCTTGTTTGTTAAGTGATTCACCTTGTTGCAATCTTTCAATAGTCGTCCACAATTCTTTGGCAGTAGAACATGCATCAACTGTGGAATAAATATCATCTCCAATGCCACTGAGAATTAAGTAGATTGCTTCCTTTTCTGCATCAAACCAAGCACGGTTCTCTGGTGTGAGATCGTTTCTTTTTTCATCACATTCATAAGCTGGTTGTTCTTCAGTTGTGTCTGTGGCTGGTTGTGTAGGAGCGTTTATCCTTGCGACTTTATAGGGTCCATAAAAAATGCATCGCCTTAAAGCATCACCGTTAGGTTTTGTGTCAAGATAACGTAGAAAACAGGATTGCCATTGATCATATCGACCCGACACAAGCATTGGTGGTCTCTCTTTGTTACCCGCCACCATTACCTTGTTGTTCGTCACATGATATTCTGCAGTAGAATCCATCTCAATATTCTCTGAGATGATGAAGTGAATATGGATCTTAAGTAGATGTTATAGTGATTGAGTTGTGGTTGAAATTCCAAAAATTCCGATTTTTCTCAGTCCGACAAAACGGTAGGCTGATAAAATTTTGTATCGCCAAATTTTGAGATTGAGTTAGAAATACCCAAAAACTAGTAGGGAAAAAATTTGATTTTACTTGACCTAAAAATTTTAACTTTTTTTTATTTTAATCTTCGTGTAAACTATCTTCCGGGACTAGTCTAGATGATGGCTAAGTCTAAAAAATACTCAAACAAAATTTAACCAAACAGATCTCAATGTCCCATCGCAATATCCATCGCAATGTCAAACAATCTGTCGCAATGCACAATGATTTCTGTCGTAATAACCCTGTCGCAATGACCTTGTCGCAATAACCCTGTCGCAATAACCCTGTCGCAATGACCCTGTCGCAATATTCCTGTCGCAATGACCCCTGTCGCAATATTCCTGTCGTAATGTATGTCGCAATGAGCTGTCGCAATATCAAAAACAACACCAATAGCAATCTGAATCGCAATCTCGATCGCAATGATAAACCCTAGTCTATTGCGATGGAAGACAAGGTATTTCTGTCGCAATATGGGTACTTTTCCAAAACTTTAGGTCAAAAATGAGATTTTTTGCCAAGAAAAAACGTGATTTTACCCAAACCAAAGCAACCAAATCCCTACCACAACTATGTAGGAGATTTAGATCAAGATTTAGAACATGGAAAACACAAAAAATTTAAATTCCAGAGATGAAATAAAGATCAAAACATTCGAATCAAATAAAAACACCACAACCAATCACAAATCTACCCCATGGCGATTGATACCAATTGTTGTCCCATTGATTTCGTAATGATTAAACAAGAAAGAAAGGTAGAAGATAGATGAATTCTAGAGAGAGAAAGTAGTGAGAGAAAGTAGAGAGAATGGTTGGAACTTATGGAGGATTAGATTAGAGAGAGAAATTACAAATGACCAACACCCTTCCTAACATGCAAGGAAGGGTATATATAGTCCACCCACATGCGGGCTTGTTTATGGACTATAGTCTAATGGGCCGGGCTTTCCTTTTGGGCTTTAGTTACTTATGAATGAACTTTAGCCTAAAGTTAAGCCCGTAATACACGACTAACCTACTACCTATTACAACGTTCTAATAAACGATATATAATAAACATATGACCGGGCATTCTTGTTTGACTCAATATTTTGAGGCTAACAATCGTTTTTTTTTTAATTTTCGTTTTCTTAATAAATTTTTTAATTCTATATTACAAATTAAAATAGATAAGATGTCATCAGCCATTGTTTAGGATTTTTAAAAATGTCCAAACCAAGATTCGAACTTGATATATGTGAACCTTATAAATTCTACAGATTCTACATAACCATTAGACTAATTTAACTTTTGGTTTATATCTTAGCAACCAAGATATGTAAACACAAATTTAGTTATTTTATTTAACTCACACAATTAATCCATGTAAATATATTGCAACCTACCTCGATTAAATTGCATTTATAACCCTAAAACAAAAACTTGTGTCATTCGAACACAACTAATGAATCGGTAATATTTTTTATCTAAATAAGGGTTAATATAAAAGGAGGTTACTAAAGTTTGGTTAAAGTAACGATTTTGTTACTAAAGTTTAAAACCTTACACTTTGGTTACTAATGTATACATGTGTGGTTTATTTGTTACTAAACGTTCAGAAAAACTATCCCCCCATTACTCAGTGGAAGGGTTACCGGTTAAGCAACCGGTTGGTGGGTCCCATTTCTAGTCTTTGGCCAAACTTTAGTAACAAAATCGTTACTTTGGCCAAACTTTAATAACCTGCGTGTATATTAACCCTTTACGTTTTGGGTCAGTTTGTTTTCTATTTTCGTTCGTACTTTTACATTTTCATCAGTAATTTTACGTTTTCCTGAGTAAATTTACTTTTTCGTCAGTAATTTTACTATTTCGTCAGTAAATTTACGTTTTCGTCAATAAACTTACGTTTTCGTCGTAGACTTACGTTTTCGTCAATAAACTTACTTTTTCGTTAGTAAATTTACGTTTTCGTCAATAATTTTACATTTTCGTCAATAATTTTACATTTTCGTCAGTAAACTTACGTTTCATCAGTATTTTATGTTTACGTCGGTATTTTTACGTTTTCTTCAGTAATTTTACGTTTTCGTCTAAACTTACGCTTCCATATGTATGTTACGTTTTCGTCAGTAATATTTTACGTTTTCGTCAGTAAACATACGTTTTCATCCGTATTTTACGTTTTTATCAGTTGTTTTACGTTTTCGTAAGTACTTTAAGGTTTTCGTGAGTAAATTTACGTTTTCGTCAGTAATTTTACTATTTCGTCAGTAAATTCACGTTTTCGTCAATAAACTTACGTTTTCGTCAGTAAACTTACGTTTTCGCCAGTAAATTTACGTTTTCTTCAGTGATTTTACGTTTTCGTCAGTAAACTTACTTTTCATCAGTATTTTATGTTTTCGTAAGTATTTTTACTATTACTGACGAAAACATAACAATACAGATGAAAATATTCAATTACTGACAAAAAGTATGTTCATTGACGAAAACGTAAATTTGCTGACGAAAGCGTAAAAATAATGACGTAAACATAAAATACTGATGAAAACGTAAGTTTACTGACGAAAATGTAAAATTATTGATGAAAACGTAAATTTACTGACAAAAAAGTAAGTTTATTGAAGAAAACGTAAGTCTACTGACGAAAACGTAAGTTTATTGACGAAAACGTAAATTTACTGATGAAATAGTAAATTTACTGACGAAAACGCATATTTACTAACGAAAATGTAAATTTACAAACGAAAATGTAAATTTATTGACGAAAACATAAATTTACTGACGAAAACGTAAATCTACTGACGAGACGTAAATCAACTGACGAAAGTGTAAGTTACTGACGAAAACGTAAATTACTGACGAAAACGTAACTTTACTGATGAAAACGTAAGTTTACTGACAAGAACGTAAGTTTACTGACGAAAACGTAAGCTTATTGACGAAAACGTAAAATTACTGACGAAAATGTAAAATTATTGACGAAAACGTAAGTTTACTGACGAAAACGTAAGTTTACTGACGAAAACGAAAGTTTAATGAAGAAAACATAAGTTTACTGACGAAATCGTAAGTTTACTGACGAAAACGTAAGTTTACTTATGAAAACGTAAATATACGTTTACTAACAAAAATGTAAGTTTACTGACGAAAACGTAAGTTAGAGTCCACGTAGACATGCAACTTATAACTACGGGTAAAAACATTATGGGTAATTTGAAGTTCAGGTAAACATTACATTAGTAACCCAAGTGTAAGGTTTTAAACTTTAGTAAGAAAATCGTTACTTTGGCCAAACTTTAGTAACCTGCATGTATATTAACCCTCTAAATAAACCCACACTCAAATGGTGTTGTTGATTTATGTCTTAGACTCTTGTAATACTAATATCTAAAACATTTAACCCTTTTTCCATAATTAGAAGTCTTAAAAATTAAGCCTCAAACATTTCTTATAATAGAAAGATTTATATTTCTTAAGAAATTAATGCATATTAAAAATCTAGAAATAATTGTAACTCAATACAATTTTGTAACGGAAAATTTAAGTGTTTTAAGTACAATTAGAAGTTATAACAAAAAATTAAATATCCCAATTATGTTGTAACTTAATCTATAAAAACATTTTTAAAGCTCATTTTTCTAACAACTTTATGGAAACAATTAAAATTTCAGCATATAAAGTCAAAAAATCTAAAACATAGATGTAGAATATGCAAAACAAAACCACCGCTCTCTCTCAACCACCACCACCTGTCGCCAACTTTGAGGAGCCGGAAAAAATGTGGTCGTTGTCTCTAAAAAAGATGTTCGTTTTTGTAATGGTAGTTTCGTAATTTAACCAAATCTACGAAATTAGTCACCAGCTACCCGTCGTCACATTGCGCGGGTAGCCAGCTAGTGTATCATGATAAACAGATGGTTCATGATAATTGATCAGGTTTAGACACCATGATAAAGGGATGGTTCATGATTCTTATATTTTGTAGTATTAACTGATAAGGTTTAGAACGCGTGCCAGATCTAATGTCGCGTGCTAGGTGATAATAACCCAAAGGCAGTCACAGAAACGTGTGGGATTTAGGGTTAAAAACACCGGAAGTTTAAGCATTCAAGATGTAGCAGCTACAAAGGCATTCAAAATCAAACCAAAAGAAAAGCATTGAATCCATCTGTGTAGCATTGAAACTCCCTCATCACGGATGTTTAACAAAAGGATATGGCTTATATGATGATGATGGTAAGATTCTTATGATGTCGTGCAATTTATATTTTTGGACATCTATACCTAAATTCTTTAATTCTTCATGTTTTGTGTCTGATAAGGCACATAAGCCCTAATGAAAATGTTGAATGTTAATTATATATTCAAATAATGGATTATAACATATTAATATCATATGCCAGTTGACAGTGATGATGAAGATGATAGTAGCGATGATGATGATGAACAGGCAATGGATGTGAATCAAAATGACAGATTCTAAATATAATCTAAGAAGAAATAGAGATGCTAAAAAGAAAGGAAGAGTACTTGAGGTAGAACAAACCCTACTTCTTAGTAGATGAAATTAGTAAAGGTGGCAATTTCAACCCATTTACACATCCATCGGTTAATTAGTTTCTTAATAAGATGAAAAAGGAACGCTACTAAAGTTCCGATTAGTTGTTGATATGTATTGATTGCTTGCTGGTATGGCTCCTGTATTCTCTCGCATAACATTCATGTAAATATATATATTTTGCTATAATGTCTAGAGATTTAAGTGAGATGTCATAGACCCTCTTTCCTTAAAGTGATCTTGATAGACAGAAGTTATGCATGCTCATAGTAAATTCCTTTGTTGATCCTCTTTGTTTGTGTAGAGATATATTAGAACCATTTTAATTGCTATAAATCCATTTTAAAGATTGCCTCATCTATAAGATACCCACATGATGGAACAATATAATGCAGCAAGATTTGGAGAACATAGTCCCCATGTTTTGCTGTAGCAGGGGTTGCATTCAGGGTTGCATACAGGTATATTTTCCTTTGTACATATAATAAGTGCATCTCGTAGGAAAGTTACAAATATATTGGAAACTTATAGGATTCAGCTATATTTTTTGCAGCCGTGTTGTCAATGCCACTGAATATATAACAATCGTAATTCCTGCAATAGGAGAAAAAGTACACACATACACCTCATAAAACAAGATATCTCGTGGGACTATTTTCTTTCTGGTCCATAACACCTTCCTAGGCACCGTAACTACTAATTTTTTATTTAAAATATGGAAGCAACAGATTCATTGTTCTTCTTCTTTTTATAAAATTGCAGGCCTGATTATTGCCACCGAGTCTATTCATCAATAGACACGGTGACAAACACTCTTTTCTCCAGGAACAATAGGTTGAAGGACGAACCTTATTTTCATTTTCTTCGTCTTTCAAGTTCGTAACATTTATGACTGACTAGCTAAAACTAAAACAGAGAGTTGTTATCTCGGTTCTACAAGAGAAGCCCGTTAAGGAGAAAGAAAATTAAAAAAAGTGATGTGAAAACAACAAATGAGGTTTTAATTTTTGTAATACATCCTGCATATGATCTTAGGACGTCTTACACCAGCTAAGAGAAATGACGGATTGAAGCCGGATTCTTATATACTTTGTGGAAACAAATTAAGAAAGGGACGTGATAAAGTCACTGGGAAACTTAGTATGGATGATCATCCAATCAAAGGTATATCTGAAACTTTTAAATTTAACCTTCGTTTTGGTTGACTGATATATATGAATGATTTTTGTTGGATTCACTATGTGTATATAAACTGAGTTAATAAGTTTGTTGCAACGTCTTATTCGTCGCACAATAATCAATAATAAGGACTCATTTACGGTAAAAAAATTTATATTGTTTTAAGGTGACCTTCAGCTTTAATCAAGGTTGAAAGGGACTCGGCATAAGAAACTAAATGCAATTGATTTTCAATTAAAAAACAGTCTTGCATGATACAGTTCAGCTGAAAGAACTTCCTAGAAATTTTGACCATTTTATGGGATCCCACACTATGAGTCTAATAACTGAATTTTGAAATGATTGTTTTCTTGCAGGCTCTCATACAATCGTGCAGGTCAATAATGTATTCGAACATGTTCCTATTGCGTTACTCCATGTTCTAGCGACGCATGCAATACACGCATGTCTGAGGCAGAATGCTGCATCGAGTGAATCACAAAGTTTAGATTGTATAACAGATATGTATTCTTCCATTTCTGTAGGTATGTCTTATTTGAAAGATTTAAATACATTCATGTTATGTTCAGTTTATAACGCGTGAAACATATGATACATATTGCAAATAGATGCATGATAATGTTTTCAACTATACATATAGGTTACATCTAACAAGAGAACATAAGTTGCAAGATTCGCACAGTTGTGGAATGAAGTTTTATGTAGTTTCCATAAAGATCTCATAAGGGAAACGAAAGGCTGTTTGGCACCTGATGTTGGTTCCATATTTTTCATATCTTAGCCTTAGACTAGTTCAACGGCCCACATTTTAGTTTGCTAGCAGGTTAGGTTAATCCTTCTATGACTATTTATCTATTTAATGCATGACTTTGCTAATCTATATCAGAACTTTTTCCTTATTAGCTAATTTAGAAAAGAAAAAGAACCTCATTGAAGTGTTTAGGTACATTTATCAGCTTATTAGAGGGTGTTTTATTATTAAATCCTTTATATCTGGCTTATGACTTTATAAGCTATTCTCTGACCATGTAGATATAACATATGCTACAATATCTATTGCCTTCCTCCGAATCTAACAAAAATGCTCGAATATGTAACTTTCGACCGACTCCTGTAAAATAACTCGTCAAATATAAAAAATCTATTCATTAAGTAATGCATAAGTATAAGATTCAAACTTTAAGAAAGCATAAACTTTGGTAGTTACAAGCTTTTGAACTAATACACAACTAAGTACAGATACATCCATTTTGGCCAAAATTTAAATTCCAAATATGATGGAAAGCAATATAGAAGTAAACCATACTTTGAAAAATCAAATAGTCCTTTATATAACACGTTAAGGTTCATTTAAATTCAACGTCATTAATTTGATGACCAAGAAAAAATGGCGATCACATCGACTCAACTGTGTTTTCGATCTAACTTAATCCACCTACAAACATCACTCAATATATATAGGTAAAATCCTGGATTTGAGCCTACAAACATCATGACTTGTGGCAACTCCATCTATTAGAATACAAGAATCTAATTAAAATTGACCCTCTTTAAAATATGATGAATTTGTAGTCAGGAGGCCATATTGATTCCACATAATTCGTATATCTATGTACCAGCCATAGTAGAAATTTGAAATTTCTATATATCATAAACTTCAAAAGTCAACTATATGTGTCCATAACGAACTCAAATTATTTCATTGAGCTTTCCAGAAGCAACATAATCGTATACCATTGGTGACTTCATCAATAGATCAACTGTTTTTTAAGCTAAAAATATAGAGCGATGTTATCACCTGCACCGTGCTCATATAAAGCCATGATGACAGGTCCACCAATCCACAGAGGGTTTAACTCCTTTGCAACTTCACCTATGTACTTCATATCAACTGCTACACATATAATCAAGCTTCAAATAATCATTTATGCCTTAAATAAATCTTTAGTTAGCACCTGGCGGACATAGCTTTGAGTTAAAGAAACATGGATTTACAGTAACTACTACAAATTTGACAGGTGGTCCATTTATAAGCAAAACCGATTCTGATCAAGCGATTAAAATTTCCTAGCATTTTTTGTCGCAAGATGCTAAGTTAGCACACTTCTTTTCGCAAGCCTTAGCCGTTTTTATCGGCAAAAAGCTTCACGTATATTCGTATAAGTGGAAAATGGGTTGTTTTGATCAACTTGTTAGCCACTGTATCTTGTCTCGGTCTTTAAACGTGTTCGAATGCCAAGTATGTTTAGAAAAACTCATTAAATTTTACTAAAGGAAATAAATTCTATGATGTTTTAAACCCAAACATCTTATATTATGATACTTTTCGATAATGTTCTGTATGCAGGTTCACAACTATGTTGTGATTCATTTTCAATAGAGGTTTGTATGCAGGTTCACAACTATACCCTGCCCCCCTCAATCAACAACATCATAAAAGTTAGTGATCTGCTGTAGCACCCCCAAATTCACAAGGCAGCGGATACTCAACTTTGGGTGTTACTTCATAGAACATCACACATAGTCATATAAAACAACCTCAAAAGAGACGTTTTATAAAATAAACCATTCGACAAAATCAGAGTTCAATAAAAAGAGGTCCCAACAATTCATACAAACTTTTAATAAAAATATAAATGTTTGTCAGAGTTATCGAATGGTAATTCTTTGCTTTGCCTTTACTTTATCCAGCGCGACTCCATGCTCCAGCTCTTAAACCTATACACTTGAGAATACATGCTAAATTGTCAACACAATGGTTGAGTGAATTCGTAGATTTTTAAATAAACAATCATGGGTTTTTAAATAAACCATAAAGCATTTGAACACAAGAATCTCATCCACTGTCAATATTGTAACACATACAATATCCAAAGTCCGCGCTATTCAACTAAGCCATGACACCGGAGCCTTAAGTATAAATAATGCCCTAGTCATGTATCTTGCCTACTACCCCCTTACTTCTCATACAACACACCTGACTAAGCCTCCAATCCACAGGTATGACCTGCCCAGGTCGGGCCATCCCCGATGGATCCATCCGTCTGTACCAACGCCTAGCCATTATAGGTAGTTAACTGTTCATGCTCGATATTGAAGATAAACATCATGGACCCAGTGATGTAATGCACAATCCATCCCAGCTAACTCAGATATCTCTCAAAAGATATTTGTTTTAATCACACAAATATCAACACGTTATCAATCGATTTATTTACTCCGAATAAATTGGTATTGAAATGGTGGCACTCCTCTCCAGCCTCCGATCACTAAAAATCCAAAATGAACGATCGATTCTAGAGCCATTGAGATAATCATATATCTCATTAGGACACATTTCCATATTTCCTTGCTTCTTCACACTTTGTGAAATGTAAGAAAGTTATTAAGAGTCCGACGCAAAATCTTCATGATCTTGCATGAACATCTGAGTACTACGAAAGTATTTACAATGAAGATGGAAATCCTTCTTGAGCGAACATCAAAAAGCTCATGGTAGGTGACTAGTGAGATTCTTTATGAATCAACCTTGTGATAACTGGAAAGCAACAGTGGTTTAGTTCTTAATTGAATTTAAACTCGTTTCAGGCCTCTATGCAAAATCTCAGTGATCTTTCCAGAACATTCAGAGTAATACGATTTAGTATTTACAATGACGAATGGAAATCCTTCTGGTGTTAACATCAAACAGCACTTGGTAGGTAACTTGGAAGATTCTATATGAATCAAGCTCGTGACAACTGTAAAGCAACGATGGTGCGATTCTAAAATGAATCAAACTTGTTCTAGGAATCGGATTTGACGGCTTCAATCATGCGGATAGTTTTATCCAAATGATTCACTATTTACATTCGTAGTCAGCTTGGGACGGTAGAATAAAGAGAACGGGTTTACCCGCGAAATCTTGTAAAGGATGTTCTTAATTGAAACTACCTGCCACAAGTACGATATTTAATATCGTCCAACGGTCTTCACCGACCGGGGGTAAAATGCTACCGAATTAGAATAAAATGTCAAAGACATTTCGTTCGTGTTTACTTATGTTTCTACATTTAAAGACGGTGACGTTGCGGTGTACCAAAAGAAGTCGTCCTCACATGCTTATATTTTCTGGATTGTATACTTCAACATATTCTAGAAAGCTCAACATCAAGTCTTCCGCTGTATCAAACTCTAAAGCTTTCAAGAATTACAAAGGTATAAGTATGTGGGACATGAATTTACAAGGAGGCGAATATCACAAGTGATTAATGCACAAGTTCAAGGCAAGGAAACGCGCTCAAAACTAAAGTCAAAGATCACATCAGCATATTCACAAAGAAGATTTAAAAGAACAAGATCGAAGACTCAAGCATAGTATGCTAGGTTTAAGATTTTGTAAACAGTGCGACCTCCTTTAGGGGGAGGGTGTTGCGAATACAAAATTCCTAAGAAAGTATCGGTCACATGCTAGTTAGCATAGCTAGCTAAAGATCACGAGTTATAGACTATTTAGGACTTTGTCACTTGGAGCGACCTCCCTTAGGGGGATTGTTAGAAATACGTTTGTACGTATTTTGGAAGGATCGGTCACTCCAACGAGTATGGGCTCGTGATCTAGTAAGTTGTATGGCCCATGTAAGCCCACATGTAGGGCGGACCATATATATATACCCTCCTATCATGTTAAGGGGGGTGAGCTTTGTTATTTTACACTTTTAATCTAATATTCATTTTTTCTCTCCTTTCTCTCTCTACTTTCTCTTTCTAGTTCTTCATATATCTCTCTCTCTTTATATCATTCCATAGGTTAGGATAATCCAAAGATTACGTAGACATTCAATATATATATATATATCAAATCAAAAATAAAAATCAAAAAATCTTTATATAGGAATGATGGTGAAACAATGCCTTAAATACAAAATTCTATGAAAATGACACATGTAATTCATTAAAGGGTTTCCATAAGATGCTTCAAAAATAAAATAGGAATTACAAATTATGCCTTAAATACAAAATTCTATACAAATATATAAGGAAGGATGGTGAAACAATGTGTTAAATACAAAATTCTATAAAAATGACACATGTAATTCATTAAAGGGTTTCCATAAAATGCTTCAAAAAGAAAATAGGAATTACAAATGATGCTTTAAATAAAGATTCGTATAAAAATGACATATGTAATTCATTAAAGGGATTCCAAAAAATGCTTCAAAAAGAAAATAAGAATAACAAATGATTCACAATACTTACTAAAATGAAAATATTTTTAGATATTCGGACTGTCAAGTTTTGGACTGGGCTATATACAGTTGTTATATTATACATGTGAAAAAAATAATACCAGGAATGAGCTTTTTGGGCTTACTTTTGCTATAATACACTTTACCACAAAACTTACAAAACTTAAAAAATAAAATAATTTCTAAAAAATATTTAATTATAATGTTTTTGCTAACAAAAAAAACTTAACAACAATATTAATTTCAAAAAAAATTAATACAAAAAAGTTATTCACAACATTAACATATACAAGATTTATTACCTCTGAAAAATTCAAAAATACATAAAATATTTATACAATATTATTAAAATTCTAAAAAAATTATGTAACAAACTTATTCATAACGTTAACGTATGCAAATTCAATTAACTCATAATATTCTTAAATAAATAAAGAAATCTTAAACTACGTTATTTTTATTTATTTCATGCTACATTATTAAAATATTAATGTCATAACTAACACGACATATACTAAACTTCTAATACAAACACACATAACTTCAATTTCACTGAAAATACATACTTAAAGCTGGCCCGTCCACCGGACGGGTATAAAGGCTAGTATATATATATATATATATATATATATATATATATATATATATATATATATATATATATATATATATCAAATCAAATCAAATCAAATCAAATCAAATCAAAAACCCTTATATATGAAAGATGGTAAAACAATACCTTAAATACAAAATTCTATGAAAATGACACATGTAATTCACTAAAGGGTTTCCATAAAATACTTCAAAAAGAAAATAGGAATTACAAATGATGCGTTAAATACAAAATTTTATAAAAATATATAAGGAATGATGGTGAAACAATGTCTTAAATACAAAATTCTAAAAAAAAATACACATGTAATTCATTAAAGGGTTTCTATAAAATGCTTCAAAAAGAAAATAGGAATTACAAATGATGCCTTAAATATAAAATTCTAAAAATGACACATGTAATTCATTAAAGGGTTTTCATAAAATGCTTCAAAAAGAAAATAGGAATTACAAATCATGCCTTAAATACAAAATTCTATAAAAATATATAAGGAATGATGGTGAAACAATGCATTAAATACAAAATTCTATAAATATGACACATGTAATTCATTAAAGAGTTTTCATAAAGTGATTCAAAAAGAAAATAGGAATTACAAATGATGCCTTAAATACAAAATTCTATAAAAAAAACATATTAGGAAGGATGGTGAAACAATGCCTTAAATGCAAAATTCTATAAAAATAACACATGTAATTCAGTAAAAGGTTTCCGTAAAATGCTTCAAAAAGAAAATAGGAATTACAAATGATGCCTTAAATACAAAATTCTATGAAAATCTATAAGGAAGGATTGTGAAACAATGCCTTAAATACAAAATTCTATAAAAATGACACATGTAATTTATTAAAGGGTTTCAATAAAATGATTCAAAAAGAAAATAGGAATTACAAATGATGTCTTAAATACAAAATTCTATAAAAATGGCATATGTAATTCATTAAAAGGTTTCCATAAAATGCTTCAAAAAGATATAGGAATTGCAAATGATTCACAATAGTTTGACTTACTAAAATGAAAATATTTATAGATATTCGGACTGTCAAGTTTTGGACTGGGATATATAATGTTGCTATATTATACACGTGACAAAAAAATAATACCAGGAATGAGCTTTTTGTGCTTACTTTTACTAGAATATTTTACCACAAATCTTACAAAACAAAATAATTTCTAAAAAGTATTTAACTATAATGTTTTTGCTAACAAAAAAAACTTAACAATAATATTAATTTCAAAAAAAATCAATTAAAAATGTATTCATAACATTAACATATACAAGATTTATTACCTCATAATAATCAAAAATACATAATATATTTATACAATATTATTAAAATTCTAAAAATTTATAATGTAACATATTTATTCATAACGTTAACGTATGCAAATTCAATTAACTCATAATATTCTTAAATAAATAAAATATCTTAAAATACGTTATTTTGTTCATTCTATGCTACATTATTAAAATATTAATGTCATAACTAACACTACATATACTAAACTTCTAATACAAACACACATAACTTCATCTTTCATTAAAAATATACTTAAAGGTAGCCCGTCCACTGGACGGGTCTAAAGGCTAGTGTGTGTATATATATATATATATATATATATATATATATATATATATATATATATATATATATATATATATATATATATATATATATATATATATATATATATATATATATATATATATATATATATATATATATATATATATATATATATATATATATATATATATATATATATATATATATATATATATATATATATATATATATATATATATACATATATACATATACATATATATATATATATATATATATATATATATATATTTATATATATATATATATATACACACTAAAAAGTCCCTTAAGATAAAAAGTGTAGGAAGGATTATAGGAGTGACATGTGTCACTTAGCCACATCATCATGCCACATAATCATGACACCTCAACACCTAAAAAAATTCAAATTTAAAAAAAAAATTAATTTTAGTAATTTTTTTTTTGGAAAATTTTTATTTTGAAAAAAAATTTTCGAAAATTTTTTTTTCGAAATTTTTTTTAAAATTTTTTTTCCGAAAATTTTTTCGGAAATTTTTTTCTGAAATTTAAAAAAAAATAATAATCTACTGCATCACAGTTATATGTTTGATGCATCAACTTAATAAGTTAATCATCATATAATTAGTTACTGCATTAAGTTCAGTGATGAACTATAATGCAGTAACTTATTACTGTGATGCATTAACTTATTAACATGATGTATCAAAATATAAAATTGCGATGCAATAGATTATCTTTATTTTATTTAAATTTTTTAAAAAATAATCTACTGCATCACAGTTATATGTTTGATGCATCAACTTAAAAAGTTATTGCATCACTCTAATTAGTTACTACATTAAGTTCGGTGATGAACTATAATGCAGTAACTTATTACTGTGATGCATAACTTATTAACATGATGAATCAAAATATATAATCGCGATGCAGTATATTATCTTTTGTTTTATTTAAAAAAAATTAAAATTTTTTTTTTCGAAAAAAATATCGAAATTTTTTTTTTGAAAAAAAAATTCAAAAAAAAATCGAAAAAAAAATTTGGAAAAAAAAATTTCGATTTTTTTTTTCAAAAAAAAAATTCGAAATTTTTTTTCGAAAATTTTTTTTTTGAAAAAAAATTTTCAAAATTTTTTTTTTAAAAAAAATTCGAATTTTTTAAAATAATGAGGTGTCATCATTATGTGGCATGGTGATATGGCATAGTGACACATGTCACTCTCACAATCCTTCTTATACTTTTTATTTTAAGACCGCTTCTCATTTTACCCCATTCCTATATATATATATATATATATATATAGAATTCGGTTCAAATAAGAACTTTTAAAAGTTTTAAAAATAAGAACCTTATTAGTTAATGACAAATGTCATTTCAGCAATAAAAAAAGATTGAAAATTAATTAAATATTAAAGAGGGTATTAAAGGTATTTTGTATTTTTCTATTTACTAACCCTGTCCCTGCCTATCATAACATCATCTAATTCATTACACTCCACACACAATAAAGACTGAAACCATCGCTCCTCTCAAAAAACTTGCCGGAAAATTTGTCGGCACTACTCGTCCAAACCCGATCAAATGCCACCACCACACAATCAAAACCGTCAAAAGATCCTCGTAAAACCTATTATGCTGCTACCGGGACGCCGTCGCCGTCAGATCTACCCATCGCCTCCAACACACGCTAGATCTATTCATCACCACTTCCATATTCCAACCACCGTGTATCAGGTGTTGCTCGTGTTGAAATCGTGGGATCTAGTCACTGTCGTCAAGTGTTTCTCGTGTATCGAGTATCATATCTACTCATTTTTGCTTTTCGATGTTCATCCTATTATCTCCGATACACTTGATACAATAAGGTTGTGTGATCATGTACCAGGTAACATGTACCGGTACACTAGATACAACAAGCTTTGTGATCATTATCTCCGGTACACTTGATACAACGAGGTATGCCGATGTTCATCCTAGTCATCATGTACCAGGTAACAAGTTTGTAAAGGTGGTAGGCTGGTGCCGCTGATTCATCGGTGTACCCTACTATCAGAGTCATGTACCAGGTAGTAGTTTCTTAGTGTCGGTGTCGCTTACGGTAGTGGGCTGATGAAGAAAAAAAACGATCCATCCAGTGCATCAGATATCAAATTTGTTTTTATCTGTGTTGTTCTCTAGAACTAGTAGTTCAATATATGGGACCTGTTAGTTTTAAATATATGTTGTAGTTTTGTGGTACATATGTTGATGCGCAAAACAAGATGCTGATTTTTTTTTGTTTTTAAGAAACAGTAGTTAAATATAGATGGTACTACGTATTTTGGTTTGTTTTGAAGATTTGTTGTATTAGTTTAGTTGTATCAGTTTATTAGTAAAATATGTATGGAATATTTTTTGGAAATAGTGTATCAAGTATATGACATCAATAATTTTTTTAGAAGTCATATACTCGTTGTATCAATTCTTGTAGTGTATGTGCATAAGATTTTTTGTATTATTTTGGTAAAGATGGCTAGTGAAATATGCATAAAACATACAATGTATCACTTATAAAATAAATTTTTGTGTACAAGGTTATGTATAAAAAAAAGTGAACGCATCAAGTATAAAAAAAAATCAGCAGAAAATATCAAAAAATAAATGACTACATTTAGATATGAATTTTCCAAATTACCCTTAAATATCTTTTTAATTAGTATAATGACTTTCATTTAATGCTAATATCATCTATCATCAATTAATAGATCCAATGGTCTAGATTAGTTCTTACTTTTAAAACTATAATTTTGCTCTCACATTAGCCATCCTCTATAT